>NW_019775724.1:839268-905110 GCF_001039355.2 Lingula anatina | reverse complement strand
TGAACTGCTTCTTTGCTAAACAAAGCCACTCAATAAATTTACAGTAAAACAAAAATACGGTTTGGCAGTTATGGGGCAAACACCATGTGCTGGACAGTGACAGAAACAGCAATGACATGGACAGAGAAAGACCGGTCAGAATATGTACAGGAACTCCAAAAGCGTGGGCTATTTCTGCCCATTATGACAAGAATGGTGTGCTATTTTCTAAAAATGTGGGCTAAATTGTATATTAGTCAATTCTACCAACTAGTCAAAATTTATAGAAATTTCAAGTTCCGATGCTGAATCAGAAATAAAAATTGTCATAATTTCTATAACCATTCAAATACTGGCTCTAAAAAAAAGAGAATACCAGTTCACAATGTACGAGTAGTAATGTCATCACAAACTTCGATGTACATGTTGCAACTGAAATCCAGCGAAGAGCAGTGTAGCTTGATCATACTGTCAATTATAAACAGTGTACAGAAAGAGTGATGAAGTGGAAAACCATATTTGAAATCTCCACAAATTCCTTTCAGAGAGCCATCTATAGAAATTTTTCCCATAACACCTTTGGTTTGGGAGATATTTATAGCATTTAATTTTGCAAATTTTGGACAAGGTTCATTGCAATGAGCGCCACACCTAAAGCAGTGCACCGACACAGTCCAAAATTCACCTGGATTAAGTTGAGACTATATTTGACCTAAATCCAAGAGATGGGTATGCAGGCTCTTGTTGTCTAAGAGAAGCGGTAACTGTGACATAGCGGCAGAGCTGGCGTAATAGGAAGGAAGAGATGAGTCGGGCTAAAACCATGTGTACTGCCAGTGCCTACGCTGCTGGTACAATTAATTAAGTAAATGAAATAAGCACTCTTTTACCTGGCTGTGGCTGTTGAGGTTGCTGTTGTGGTTGCTTTTGAGTTTGCATTGGGCTGGCAACTTGCTGCATACCCATTGGACTGGGTTGGTTCATCTGACTCACTTGAGGTTGAGGCGGGGGCATTCCAGGCTGACTGATGGTGGTTGGCTTCCCAAAAGGAAGGACCATGGCCTGCACCAGGGCCTGCGCCAGAGCCTGTTGGAGGGGGCATTCCAGGCCACTGGGTTTGCCTCCCCCTGATCCATTGTAAGTGGTTTGAGGTATAGGGGCAGGGGCGGGTTGAATACTTGGAGTCTGACTTACGGACTGCTGCATTGTGGATGGACCTCTGTTCATTAAGGCCATTCTTCTTCTCATCATCTGAGCTTGTTGTAGTCTTTGCTGAAGTTGTTGTTGTTTTAGTTTGTGTTTGATATTCAAACAGAATGGCACAGGGCACTTTGTTTCCTGGCAATGTTTGGCATGATAACAACAGAGTGCAATAAGCTGTTTACAAATAGGACAGTCCCCCTTTTTCTTTCTACTGCAAAATATTATGTGTACCAACACACGCTTCATTTTCTGGCAGCTAGGGAGGCGACAGTTTACATCTCTGCACTGACGAGCATGCACCAGTGACTGAATACACCTCTGAATGGAGAGCCTGCGTGACTCCCGGGGATTCTGCTGCTTTCCTGAATCACCTGGACCATCATCCAGATCCAAGCCCAACTTGTCCATCTTGTGTTCGTGACCATCTTTTTCATAGCACTGTATACACAAGTCATAGTCCTGAATACAGAAAAAATACAGAAATCCATGAGTCATGGAAATAATTGATATGTACTTGTTCTTTGTTTACAGATTAAAACTACATTATCAGAGTGGCGATACTGCTGCCATCAGTATGTGCCAGTATTGTGCCATCAGTAACATAAGCGTAATACCCATTCCAACTTCAGCAGTGAAGGCAACCTGTGCTCTGTGGACACTGTTCTGTAGTCTCTTTGCTTCACTGCACAGAGGAAAGAGACTGTAATGCCCAGACCTGCTTTTGCAGTAAGACATACTGTGCACCATAGACCCTGACCTGTGGCTTTCCCTGTTTCAGCAAAAGATGGAGAGAGACTGGAGGGTTACCTGTTTGTGGTAGCTGCTTATCGCAAATCACCCCTCCATTCTTCCACTCCCGTTTCCCTCCAAAAACATGATTTTGGTTTCTGGGCATTTGAATAATTTTTCTGTAGTTTCTGGTTAACAGAAATATTTATCATAATCACTTTACATGTGTCAGAGGCTTTTCTTTTCACTTTTTGAAGTGTGATAACTAGTTTTTATTTGCCAGAATATATTTTTTTAAAACAGAATACTAGAGTATCAGAGAGGCAAAACTGCTCCCAAGTATTGTGCCACGTACCAGCTGGAGTAAACGCATTCATATGAGAAAAAGGGACACCACCCCCAGTGCTGTGCTTGACAAGCTCTACAAATACAATAATAAAAAGTTCTCAAAAGTTCTCAAATGTTTTTGTTGAAAATTACAATGTATAACAAAATCATGAGGAAAAGTAAAAGGTCAAATCCAAGGTTGCAGTATGATTGTAAATATAGGACTTCCCATCCAAGCTATTACATTTACTGCATAGCAAGGTGATCTCTCCCTTAAACCTAGTATATTTGATCATGAAAACAATCAGGGGTAATCTCAGTGTAGAGATGATAATACACATTTTTCCTAATACACAGCTGCTTCTTCTAAGGCTGTGTCCTGTACACACCGACTTATGCCCAGCTCAGCCTTCACAGTTAGGGCTACCTGTGCGCCAAAGACACTGATCTGCTGTCATTTTGGTCTCCCAACAAGGCGGAGAGACAGTAATGCCCAGGTGGCTTCTACAGTGAAAGTTACCCATTCACCATAAACAATGTTGGCCTTCTAGGTCTCAGCGCAAGGTGAAGAGATACTTAAACATGCTACACTTCCACGACTCTAATTTCTAGATGCCAGATTAATTTTTTGAAAAATGACGCTACTTTCTGTATGCCAGTATTGTTTTTAAATACATCACTAGTTTTTGGTTGTCAGGCTTATTGTTGAAAAATGAACCTGGAAACTAGACACTAATTTCAGTGCCCCTCCTATCTCACACGGAAAAGTCAGGTAAAATATGCTTTAGCAAGAGTGCAGCATTTTCCTAATGAAACCCCCCATAATGGTGATGATGATGCTGTTTTGCGTCCAAAGCCAACTATAGCGATCACTATCTCTCACCTTGGGTGGCACACATAGTGTTTAAGTTAAAGTAAATTTATTTCTTGGGTTGCTAACTCACCTTTTGTACAATGTGGTAACTGACACAGTGATCATCGGGAAAAAGTGAGGCCTAGCAACAAACATACAATTACTGGCCCAAAATGACAAAATTTCATTATATTTTATTATATTTGTCACATTTATTGAATGGGTGTATCTCTGTCAGTTTTGGAGATATAAGGGTAAAAAAAATTGATTTCCTATTCAAGTTAAGTAATAACTACGGGTGTCTCTCTGCCAGTTTCAGAGATATAAGGGCAAGAAAATTTGCAAAGTTCAGTTCATGGTGAAAAGTAATTCAAGGTCAAATTCAAGGTCACAGTAAGATACCCAATATATGAATTCCTGTTCAAGTTCAATAGTAACATGGGTGTATTTCTGCCACTTTGGGAGATATGAGGGTTGGAAAATTTATAAAGTACAGTTCATGTTAAAAATAGGTCAAATTCAAGGCCACCAGAAGATTGCCAATATACAACTTTCTATTTATGTTCAATATGGACATACCTCTGCTAATTTTCCAGTATTTCCAATTTTATTTTCACCTATGAGCATTGTGACGTTGTACCATTTGAAACAGTGTAACTCCTAAACTGTATGGAAAAAAAAAAACAGACACCATTTCCAGTATTGCACTTGACAAGCTCTACAAAATGCAACAAAACAAGTGGTCTCAACCATTTACAGTTCTAGAATTATAGAGTTTTCAGTTTTGACTTCTAATGGCTGTTTCTACTATAAAAATGCATCAACTGACAAGTTACATAAATCAGGTAAAGATACTGTACTTCAAACCATAGCCATTTAAATGTGTTATTTCACGATAAAATCAGAAACAAAATGGTATTTTTACTATCATAAATAGTTAACAGAATTCATAACCTCTGTCATACTAAATCAACCCCCTTCTTAGTAGCATCCTTGTTTCATGCTTGCAATAAACAATATAAATATATATTTTAACCAAAAAAAAGTTTTCAATTTGACTAATAAAACTATCATATATGAACCTTCTGAAAAAGAAACAAAATTTTATCCTCAATGCTGATTTTCAAGAGTAAATATATAAATGAATATCAGACTTGTTCACCTAACTTTTTCTTTTATTTCTTTGGTTTATGTTTAGCATTATTCACACAAGAAGGGCACTTACATCACAAATGCTGCAGTGGTATCTGGTTTCCACCTGTGCCTTGCAGTTGTTGCCAGTGTACACAAAGTTATCCCTGCCTGTGTTATGGAGATTCTGTAAGGTTAAACAAAAGTACTGCAATAATAGGTTGAAGAACAGATGTGTCAGATGGCAATTGTAATAATGATATGGACAGACACAGTTATCAGATTATACACAGAGAGACAAACAGTGAATTTATACGTATAACAAGGCAGCAAAGCTACCGACAAAAATCAGAAATACAACGCCCAAAATAATAAAATGCAGATATTCATTGTTTTATTATATTTTTTTTCAAAATCTGCTGACCTCAAAATGGCAAAAATAGGAAAAGCATTTTGTCAATTTTGATGCCAAATTACATATTATTATACCTCATACAATTCCGGCCGTTTATTGATCAGTTGCCATCGACTGTTTTGAATAGTTTCCTCTTTTTTTTTATTATATACAGACACTGTTAGTTGTGTTGTCGCTGTTGCTGGCCAACACATGACCTTCGAACCATAACGGCCAAACCGTACTTCTGTCTTACTTTAAATTTACTGAGTGACTTTGTTTGGTAAAGAGCCAGGTTGCTTTTAGGAAAAAAATAAATTGGAAAAAAAAAAAAAAAAAAAAATATATATATATATATATATACTTGTTGAGAAATGGAATCATCTTGTTGGAACTCTGATGTTATTTCTTCTGGTTGACCAGCCATACTTCTCCAGTCTGTATATCACAATCAGCTCACTAGAATATATATCCTGCAGGTTTCAAGCTTTACCTGGACAGAAAGAGAAGAAAGGAAACATACTGATTACATGTCGACAGTCTTCTCTGTGTGATTCCAGTTTATGCACTTAAACCCCCTTTACACTGGGCGGCTTCCTTTCTGCGTCCATGAAACTGGCATCACTATGGTCGTAAAAAGGGGCACGAGCATCACTTTGGTTGCAAAATGCATGCTCAATGATTGGCCAGCTGTCAGCATGTAAATTATTATTATTGTTTTTACTCCTAAACAAGGCCGCACCACGGGACGCAGAAAGCATGCCATACAGTGTAAAGGGGCCTTTACATTAAGTAAACGTATGCATGAACGTATGTTCATGTATGGGTATATGTGTGATAATACACTGTAACCAGAGTGATGCATGCCAGAACATCCTGAGCTTCAGAGAGAGGTGCTCAAGGCACATATTGCGAGAGGGTGACAGTGTATTATTTGACATAAATACCATAAAAGATAATGTCATAGTGACCCGATATCACGCTTAGACCGCATTTCCAGAGAGAGATTAGATTGATCTACTTTAGATCGACCTAACTCCCTGGGGGTTTACGCTAAATAGCTGTCAGCCGAGCGGATACGAAAGTTAATTACCACCTTACAGCTTGTAGTAGGCGGGACAGACATTTAAGCCAGATTATCTGACAGTCATCTAGTGAGACTCCTCGCTGGGATAGATCGATCTATAAGCTCTGGAAATACAGCCTTAGAGATATTATACGGAATAAACTTGTCCTGTTTGCTGGTCACTTCCCACCAAATTCTTATGTAATGTCTGACCAATTTGGTTATATTTTGTTAAATGCTTGATGTATAAGGTCAACTCATTGAACAGTATTCAATCCACTGTTGACATTGTCTATTTTGCCATGCGACTCTGCTGGGCCACACCTAGCTGGGACTGTATATATGTATAACAAGGCAGCAAAGTCACAGACAGAAATGATAATGCTTAAAATAATATAACACAGATATTCATTGATTTATTATATCGTCTTTCAAACTCCCAAGGTCCCAAGGCAAAACTTCCCCTTTTAGTGACATTTCTGTTAATGTCGGACCAGAATGTAGTCATGTTTACAATTTTTTTTCAAATCCAAAGGAGAAATAAATTTATTTTTTAGTAAAATTTCTAATGACAAAGCAGTTTGGAATATAGTCAGTTTTTTCCTTTAATATAAAATATTTTTATATGTGTATTTTGCTTAGTTTTTTGTGTGTAAGTGATATGACTAATTTATTTCATCATTCTGCTTAGTTGTTAATCAGCATTATGTTAATTTGTTTTCACCATTTCTATTCATCTTTTTGTTGTTTCTTTTACATACATACATACATACATGTGTGCGCGCGTGTGTATGTGAATTTTCTAATTTTCTAGTATCTGACAGAAAGCATATAATGCTTCTATTATGCTTCTAGGTAACCCACACAACCTGCATTAAAAGGTTTGAGAATTGCAAATATTATTTTGTATGCACATGTGTGGCTTAAATATGGAATAATTCCCTTTCTTAAACCATAACCAATTTATTTTTGCACCCAAGTATTAAAAAATACAGCTGCCTGTTAAAACTTAGTTTAATAAAATGACAAATAATAATTTAAGAAAGTGAAAAGTTTGTTCTTATTTCTAGGAGTATGAGAAATATTAAATTTATCTACTAGTAGGTATAATATGCTTGACTCGGTCCACTCTTATCTCCCATTACGAAAAAGAAGCCATGCTATTGGACAATGCGACCTCTGCGGTTACGTCATTTCCTGAATTGGATTGTGGAGAGGACCAAGTCAAGCGTCAAAGCAGGAATTTGGATTTACGGTTTGATTGTGCGTATGCCATGCACGGGTTTTACAAACAAGCGACGGGATGATGTAGCCTGCAGTATTTGCGGTAAACATGCCAAGTTTTAGGCCGCTCCGATGCCCGGCAGTATTTTATTTCGATTATTATGTTTAAAATTGTGGAATCTTGTTTCACAAGCTTACTCTATTTTATTGTCTCTATGGAGGTATATGGGGACTTTACAACATTCGATTTGAGGGCTTTAACCACTTGTTATAGTTTATTTTTGCATTGTATTGGATTAATGTGGCAGTCCAAGGTTGTCCTAGGTGGTTTTCAAGTTTATGCACCCGATTTTTATATCATTTAGCGATTTTACGACAATCGTTTACTATCCAATCAAGGTGACAGCCGAGCGTGTTCCTTATTATCAGTAGAACGTTAAGTAAATATAACAAAGTAATAGTAGAAGTGTGGCGTCGGTTAGAAAGTCTACAACTGTACAAAGGGCAATGCACCATATAATGGTAAACGCGATCTACGGAAAGGGGTTTTCCCAGATTCCCTTTCCAAATATTTTTCATAAAAACCATAGAAAATTATACCGTTTTTAAATAAAACAAATATTTAAGTGAACACGCACATACTTGTAAAATGCGCTATGGTTGCCAATTCTGCAATTTTTTGTTTGCTGCACAGGCACAGACTGCTTTAGAAACACTCCAAAAACAGCTCTCAACGCGCACGAAGAAACTCTTCAGTGGATGGAGGGAATAGGGATATAATTCATTCCCACAATGCAACAGAATACCATTCGTTACTCTTCGGATCCTTTCGTCACTTGGTCATGTGATCAAATTGTGAAAAACTACCCAATCAGATTACTTGTATTGAATCACATGGTAGGGAATCCCCATGAATAATCAATTTCCGGGTAAAGAATTTCCGCTCGGCATTCTTCGTTGTTTTCTGTGACAAGCGTAAAACTTTTCATCAACAGCCGCCATTTTGGGTAATTTTAGATCCTAAATTTTCCTTTTTTTAGCGTTAATATACCGTTCAGATTCTGATTCGAACGGATCGCTTCACATTGAACATATCTAGGATGACACACGGAACTCACTGAGATCGACAGGTGTGATTTTAGAGTGGATCTGGAGTAGTCAAAGTTCAGCGGAGATACGGGGTAATTTGCTTTGTGCGGCAATTCCAGGTGAAATTATGACTTGACATCAGGCGAAATTATCTTAACTGCTTATATGGCACCTTGGATTTGATCTGCAAAGCTTTGTGAGCATTCGCAGACAACGATAGGATGTATTTAGACCGTTATTATTCAGTATTTATTCGAGAATTGTGAACCATTTGCAAAATTCGCAAGAAGAGATCACAACATGGCCGACCAACTTGTGGACGGGCCTCCTAACAAGAGGCAAAAGATACAATCCCCGGCTCTTACTCCCAGCGAAAATGTCGGTAAGTACCAGTTTTAAGTTTGAACAAGTGTAAAGATGTTTAAGTGCTGCATCTGTAAAAAAGATACTGGTGAAAATGTTCAAGTCTTAATTTTTCGAATCCAACGACTTTTGCAATGCGGCATGGGCCGGTGAAATAAACAGTTAATCTAAATTATAAAATGGTTACATGGTTGTTTATTTGACCAGCCCATATTGCACATATTTATATGTTATATATTAGCAGTATAAGGTTTAATATTTTGGATGCGTATGCTCTTTGCTGCATTTGCAAGGTATTTTGAGAACAAGCATTATGTGATGCATGCTGAATTTCATTCATGTTTTTACATTAAAATAGATGTAATTTTTAAAAAATGTGTTAAAAATTATATGAATATAAAGTGTATTTGGTCAAAAAATAAAATTGTCTTTCCTTGTTTAATATTTAATTTTTAAATTAATTTTAGAATTCTTCGGCAAGTTATTGGACGACTTGGAAAATGACTTGCCAGACGAACTTGTTGGATCATCAACGGAGAACCAGAATGGGCCTACAGTGGCACAGAAAGCTCTGGATGATAACCCCAACAATCCTTCGAGGCACCAGCAACTGTCACAGCTCCTCTCTTCAGATTCTCCCACTCCCGGACAGACCAGCAATAGCTCTAGCCCACAGCATTCGAGTTCAGGGCACATCCAAGGACAGGCATCTGTGGCCAGTAGCATGGCCAATAGCATGAACTCCAATGCCAACAACATGAAAAGTCCATTATCAAACAGTTTATCTTCCCCTCCAAACAGAGGGGTGGCAACTTCAACACCCCACAGTATGGGAGGCAATGACTTGAATTCCTTGAATTCAAACATGAACTCTATGAATAGCACTATGTACAGTATGGCTAACAATATGGGCATTGGGAATAACATGTCAGTGGCTAATTCAATGGGAGGCATGTCTGTGTCCAATTCTATGAGCATGGCAAGTATGTCAATGGCAAATTCTATTAATTCAGTCAACTCCATGAATACAAAACTTGTGACTTCACAACCAATGATGAACACTGGTGGAAATATGCAGCATTTAAATCCATTGATGAATGGGCCAAGCACTATATCACTGGGCGGCCCTAACAGGCCACAGCAGATGAATCCAAATTTTAATTCACAAGGCAATATGATGGGGGGACCCAATGCAATGGGAAACCACATGGGTCCATCCTCAATGGGGAATACTATGAACAGTATGGGTAACGTCATGTCCAGCTCTGGAGGAAACCTGCTTGGGACACAACTCAATGCCTCCCAGCCTAACATGGGACATCCCGGAGGACCTGGGATGAACACGGGAGGAGGAGTGCCAAATGCATTGCTCAAGGTAGGTCATGTTTGTTATCTCATGCTCTGTTCTTTTTTTAATGTTAAATGATAATTTTTACTAAAATGTTAGGTGCTATTTATGGGAAGGTTTTTTTCAATATTCTGCTGGATTTTGGAAAATGCTTGTGGTAATTTTCCAAGCATTATTTTCTAAAAAGTCAAAACTGTACAGAGGAGTAGTTGTTGACTTGGTTTTTCTTGTCTTCTCTAATTTAAATTGGATTGAATTTACCAAAACTGAAAAAACAAAGCAGTGTAGATTATGATTGAGAGCATGGGTCAGATTTGGGTAAATGACTTGTTAGAAATTAAGAGTCTGCATTGGATGTCATGTTTTTTTCTGGAGGCCATTTGTTGCCTTGTGTCCTATCTAATTTGAAATTGGACAATGTTTTTGGTATAGATTCAATCAGATCTTAACAAAGTATATGCTGTCAGGAACTCAAAGCATTTAGAGACCAATTTTGCAAGCAATAGCCATTTGAATTTGCCTTTCGCTCAGACTAGAAGAACAAGAGGCAGAAAGGGGAGGGGCTGACATTAAAAACTCTTGCCAAAGCTGCATCAGAATAACATTATATGTGAATTGTGTTAATTATTCTAAAGTGGTCACTGTACTTCGTTCTTGGGTGGAAAATTCTTCATTTGATAGTCGTCAGTGAGCAGAAGATGGGTTTTTGAAGTTGTTTGTGCCACTGTCCCACTCCAAGTTGGTGTGTTTGGAGAAACTAGGTCACTGCATGGGGAAGCCATGTTAGGTCTATTTACTTTGCACTGAATAGCCTAACTGTAGTTGTAGCAAGAGTGGTTGGGTATTTTAAGACCCCAGAAGATTCTTAAATTTGGGGCATTTCCTAAAGAAAGGAATAGCTTTGGCTTATTGATGTTTACATGGGAATAAGTGAATGTCAAAAGGGGTCTTTCATAACTATGTTGCTGTTTAATTTGAACATTTATAGAAGAGGTGTGTCTGACTGTGGGAAACTCCTTTGTTCTTTGTCCTGAGCACATGTTGTAAAGGCAGTTCATTTTAGGATGGGTGCTGTTTGTTCTTATTTTCCACATATTAATACTAGGCATTGTTGGTCTTGAGAATTTACATGTGAATTGGTTTTCATGTGAAAGTGAATGGTGAGACAAGGCAGTAGCTCACATGGCATGAGATCTATGGAGAATAGTCTCTTTAGTTCAGGGTTATATCAGGAATCATTTTATATACATATATGATTGTTCAATTTTTTAGCCAAATTATTTTAATTTTTAATCGGACATTAACCCTTCAGACAATCCATGTAGGTTGTATGAAGAAAAACTCTTACTCCTGTGGTTTAAATAAAAAAAAAGTTATGTATACATATTTGATTTTTAGTTGTTGTGACTCTTGATACTGTTAACTTTTGGACAATTTGAAAAGCTGTGAATAATATAATGAATTGAAAGTTAAAGATTGACTAGCATTTATATGAATTGAAAAGGTTATGTTTTGATAGTTAATGTGATTTATAAATAAAGTATATTTATAATTAATATAAGTAATATATTGTGTCAATTAACTGTACTGCAGCATGTGAGTAATATATATTATAGTAAAATTATTTTGTACAGATAAGTATAGCATGTTATATGAAGTAGGAAGATGCCCAATTGTTTTCAGTTTCCTCCTAAGACTAGTGGGTTTTGAAAAGGTGTGGTAGACCACCTTCTGGTCTTAGTTATGATTAGACTCAAAGATTGGAGACTTGAGGACTTAACTAAATGCTTTAGAATAAATTAATAATTATGTTTTTAAGTCAATTTGTCATTTACTTAATGGACAAAAATCAGCTTAAATGAGAATGTTTGCCTTGACAGGGCTCTGATGGAGAGAGGGCATAGAAGTACATTTGTTAATAATGTTAATATGAATAATCAGAGTTAGGTTGATATTGGATACTAAGGTGTTATAAGCGGCCTTGATTGTACCCATACTGTTAATCCCATTAAAGAGGGTTAGGTTCTCTATTGTATGGCATTGACTCTGTAGAGAGGGTCAAATGAATGCAATCAAATTGACCTGTAATTTCAACCAGAGGTGTTAAGAGCCAGCAAGGCAAAATGCTTTCGAAATGTGTTTGCAAAAGCTAATTTAAGACTGGGCTTACTATTTTGCAATGTAGGAGTAGTAATTATGGCAGTCTTGTAATTTGTGGTATAGACCCAAGATTTGTTTTTGGCTAACTGAGATTAAATTTTGAGTGTGTCTATATGTGCACCAAGCTTGTGTCCTTGGGTGGTTTTCCCAGTTGTTTTGTCAGTTGTAAGAGCCGTTTTATACTGAGTAATGTCAGGAGGAGGCGAGGCATTTCACTCTATTGATTATCTCTGTAGTGGAGGCATTTCATTGGATTAATTGGTCATAAACAACAAAGTCAACTTGTTTCATCAGTTGAAAGTTGAGAGGCCTAGCACTGAGAGGGACATTTAAATCCCCCCTTTTTTCCAAACAAAGCTTCTAGTTTAGGTACACTATAAGAGATTCTGAAATTAGTTCTTGTGAAATTACGTAATGTGATCACATCCTTACTCTTTATATTCATGTTAAATGTGAAAGGTTGAGGCAGATGATACTGACAAGTTCATATTGAGAGGTCACAGAAGTTATACAAAAGATAATTTTCAAATTATTGCAACTACTGCAAACAGTGTTCTAGAGCAGACTGATTTGATGAATTATTGATGCTGTTTCATATTGTTTATTAGGCAGTTTTATTTCATCTGTAAATTTAGGAATAACAAGAGTTTTCTATCTCCCTGCAACATCTAATTTGTGGCACAAATTTGGTGTGTACCGTAGATATACTCGCTTAACTATAAGAATTGTGCCTATAACCAAAAAGCAATTAAAACTTCATTCCTCACAGTAATTGAGTATTTATGTTAAAGATATTTGTATCTGACTTTTCATTTCAGCTGGCTCCCCAACCAGGCTTGACCCAGCAGGCACCACCGACTGCACATGCAGACCCAGAGAAACGGAAACTTATCCAACAACAGTTGGTGCTGCTGCTTCATGCACACAAATGTCAGAGGCGTGAACAAGCCAATGGAGAAGTTCGCCAGTGTACACTGCCACATTGTCGTACCATGAAAAATGTATTGAATCACATGACAACTTGCAATGCAGGGAAGAACTGTCAGGGTAAATGCATCATCTTATTTTATGGAACTTAATGCTTATACAATTAATTGAGGGATTTTTAGTGCTGACATTTTCAACTGACTCTTTTTGATATTGTGGAATCATTTGGAATATTCTTTTTCAGTTGCTCACTGTGCATCTTCACGCCAGATTATATCTCATTGGAAAAATTGTACTCGTCAGGATTGTCCTGTTTGCTTGCCACTGAAGCATGCTTCAGCAGATAGGAGAACTACAGGTGAGTTTTTATTTAAGATACTCATTTTATGACATACATTTGCTTTCCAAGGCATCCAAACAGCAGATATGATCAGATTGTAGGTATGTTTTCCATATTTTACTCTTCCCAATTTCTTTCAGCATCTGTTCTTGCTGCTCTTGCAGGACCTAATTCAGGTCAAAATCTGTTAGGATCCAGTCAGGGCCCAGCTCCTATTGAGATGCAGAAGGCCTATGCTGCACTTGGTCTCCCCTATCCCTCACAGGGACCCAACAGTCAGCCACAGCTTAGGCCATCTCTCAATACTTCTCAAGGTAAAAGAAGGCTTATTTCTTTTAATTAAAAATATGAACTTGTGGTTGGGACATATTGAATTTTGTTGAATCTTTTACTTAGTTAGTTATGGAGAAATTAATCCCAAGCTGTGATGAAATGGTCAACATATATATTTCCAGCTAAAGATCTTGAAAGATCTGGCAAGTGACTTAACAAGTTCTGGTTTTGTGATTTCTAGAAATTGTTTTAATTATAATTATTTTATTTTAGTCCCTTATGATATTTGAATTGGAACAAAATCTATTATTTTGGGGGAAGGGGGGATGAATTTCCTTTGTTAAGATGTCTCATTGTACAAATTTTTCCAGGTCCAATGCAGCAAACTGGTGGCATAATGTCTCCTCCCATGGATGCTGCTCGTATGAACCAAAACACCAACCTTATCTCACAGCAGCTGCAGATGGGAAGCACTGGTAATCTGAGTGGTTCTTTGGGGACTGGACCAAATCAGAATATAGCCATGACAAACAAAGGAACAAAAGACTGGCACAACCATGTGACACAGGACTTGAGAAATCACCTGGTGCATAAGTTGTAAGTTGTAGCCTGTAAGCCTTGTTGCTGTTTTTGTTGTTGTTATTGTTGACATAAAGTGTCATTTGTTATGCATTTTTAGTCACTGTAGTTTCATATCAATTGATAAATTCTCACTTCATCTTAAGAGGTGTACTGTACATAGTTAAAAACTTGATTTCATATGCCCATTTAAATAAAGGTTTGAAGAACAATGTTGAAGAGGTAAAGTGAAAAGTTGACAATTCTATTCAACAGGTTTTCTACATTGTGTTCCAGGGTTCAAGCAATATTCCCTACCCCAGATCCCCAAGCATTAAAGGACAGGAGGATGAATAATCTAGTCGCCTACGCCCGTAAAGTTGAGGGAGACATGTACGAAACTGCAAACAGCCGAGAAGAGTATTACCACTTGTTAGCTGAGAAAATCTACAAGATCCAAAAGGAACTTGAGGAGAAAAGAAAAGCCAGGATGCAGGGCAAAGATCAAAATAACCAGCAAGGGGGAGGGTTGCAGAGCAGTCTGAATTCAGCCTTGGGCTTGTCAAGTCAAAGTAAGAATAAATAAACACTGTGATTTAAGTATATTGCATTGTGTGTGTGTGTTGCTTTGCCATGGGCGATGAAACTTTTAAGTTTCCTGTTGCTTGTAAATGGAAAGTTTTTATCTTTGCCCAAATATTGCAAAAGAAGAATTTGACGAAAATTTAAACTGCCTTTATAAAATGTAAAAAATTATAGTTCCAAGAGTTTTAAAAAAGTGACATGAGAGTGATAGTTGTGGCTTGGAAATAATATCGACCTCGGTGTTGGGCACAGGCTCAATATTTGATTTTACAGACGGTCCGCCGCTGATGAACACCAACCTGAGGATGTCCAACCCCAACCTTCAGAACGACCCCTACTCCATGGCGCCAGCGACGCCCTTCCAGAGAACAGGGTCTCTGCAGGGTCTGAACAGCTTAGGGGGTCCCAGGCCACCCCTGGCAGGACCCCAGGGGAACAATGGACAGGTAATGCAAGGCGGGATGACCAATTCCAACACCTTGAGTGCAGCACTGAAGGAATCAAGGGAGGCTTTACAAGCTTCTTTGCATAAAAATGAAATGCAGGTAAACAATAATAATTTTTACATGTTGTTTTATGAAATGTTTAAGTTACGATGAAATATTGCTTGTTAACTGAAGTGATTTGTCTCGAAATTTTACGCTAAAGTATTTCTTTCTATTTGTCTTTGTTTCCTGTACTTATTTGATGGGAATTTGTTTTATAAATTCAAGTTCAAGCAGCAGCAGCTGCAACAGCTACAGCAACAGCAGCAAAACCAACAACATCAACAATCTTTACAACAACAACAGCAGCAACCACCTGGCTCCAACCAGTCCATGCAGCAGCAACAACAACAACAACAGCAACAGAAGCAGCAGTTAGTACAAGGACTGCAACAGATGGGCCAGGGGATGCAGGCAGGCCAAACCCCTCTACAGTCAAACCAACAGGTCAAGGTGGAACCAGGACAGAAACCCCCCTCAGCTCAGGGTGGGAAAGGAACCCCCTTGTCTCAGGCATCCAACGCAGACAGCAGCAACATAGAGATCAAGAAGGAGCTGAAGCAGGAGTCGACTGGAAAGATGGAGCCCGAGGATGGAGGAGGTGGCGCCACCTCTGTGTCTGTGAAAGAGGACACTAGCTCCCAAGAGGTGCCCACTCCCAAGTCAACAGCCAGTGCAACTGGTGGGGAGAACAGTAATGATAGTAAACCCCCCAGTGTGGCCCCCTCTCCAGCACCCCAGTCGAAACCCAAGACAAAGAAAGGTACGGGGGTTACTCATCGTCTTCAAGGGGGGGGTAAAAAATGTTTGCTAAATGATCATTTTTCTGTGAGGTTAGCTAGAAAAGGTTGTCGAGACATGCACTTGATGTTATAATAGTTTTGGAGATGTATTGAAGAGTGAATGAGAAATTGTTGAAATTTTTGTGAAAAAAAGTTTAGAAAGTAGATAGTAATAAAGCATTGGAACAAATTTTATAATACAGGAATATGATAGATGTGTAGAGAAAACATGACAAAACATTTAACCTTTCTTTCATTTAAGTGTTCAAACCTGATGAACTGAGGCAGGCATTAATGCCCACACTGGAGAAGCTATACAGGCAAGACCCTGAATCATTGCCGTTTAGGCAACCTGTGGATCCTATACTTTTACAAATACCAGTAAGTTCACTTCATCTTTTGTTGTAACTCAATTATTTTTGACTGTTTATAATTGAATTTTGTCATATTTAGTTAGACTGCTATATATTATCTTAAATGGAAGTAGACCAGAATTTTGTTCCTAATGTAAGACTAATTTTTGGGCAAAAGTTATTTTGTGGCACTGTCCCCAAATATTTAATCACAGATATGAAACTGTAGGCCAATTCTAGCCTTTAATAGTTAACTGACTTAGCTGTCAGTGCCTCAGTCTAAAGTGTCTCCCTTTATCTTCAGGATTACTATGATATTGTAAAGAAACCCATGGACCTGTCCACTATCAAGCGCAAGCTGGACACTGGTCAGTACCAGGACCCCTGGGAGTATGTGGAAGACGTCTACATCATGTTCAACAATGCCTGGCTCTACAACAGGAAGACCTCCCGGGTATATAAATACTGCTCCAAGGTAAGCGGTGCCTGTGCTCAAGTATCGTAGTGGGGTGGGAAATGTGTTGGGGTTGACGGCACATTGATTTTCATGGCACATCATCATGGGTACTTAGTCTAGTGTTTCAGGTCTTCACTGCTGTTTGTATTTGATTTTGTTGCCAGTAATGATAACAGTATTTTTTTTTTTACAGGATATTTTTCCTATTTTTTCTACTCGCAAAGAAAGGTTAAGAACTTGCATTAATGTACATGTCATAATAACAAAAAATCTATGTTCTGAGAAGTGTCTTGGAGGGGGGGGGATGTTTTTATGACACACACAAATTTTTTCCAACCATGAAATATATATCATTGTACCACCAGCGTTAGCGCTGGCGGTACACATGGTTTCGGTCCCGTCCGGATCGTTCCGCCGGCTCCGCCGGCTCCGCCGGCTCCGCCGGCTCCGTTGGCTCCGCCGGACGGCTACCGTTACCGCTTCTCCTCCTAGACGGTAAGGGCCCCCGTACCCATCTCATGGATTTAGGTCACCTATAATCTCAACTCGTTCCACGTAAAATTTGGGCTTTGTCGGTATTGGGGTCTGGGTGTGGCACTCATTGCAATGCACCCTTGTCTAAAAATGGCAAAATTAAATGCTAATTATCTACCCTACGGAAGGAGTTATGGGAAAAATTTCTATAGACGGNTATACTGGCAATCTAAATGTGACCTTGAAATTGACCTTTGACCTACTTTTTATCATGAACTGAACTCTGCTAATTTCTTTCTCTTTTAACTTCAAACTTGACAGAGATAGGTCCATAGTTACTCTTGAACTTGAATAGGAAGTCATATACTGGCAATTTACTGTGACCTTGAAATTGACCCTTGACCTACCTTACGAAGAACTTAAATTTGATTGTACCATATATATTTTTTGCAATAGTTTAAAAATTCTTGTTGATTGCATTTTTACAGCTTGTCAAGCACAAAACTGGTGGCTGTGTCCCTTATTTTGTGTATGTGGGGGTCTATACGAATGCGCTTGCTCCAGCTGGTGGTACAATATTCGGAGGCGGTATCGCCTCTCTGATCCTCTAGTTATAAAATGTAAATGAAACAAAAATTTTACATTATCAGGAACCATGAAGGTAAAGGGCTCTGATAATAACCTTTTTAAATTTTCTTCTCTTTTAGCTTTCTGAGGTGTTTGAAAATGAAATTGATGGGGTGATGCAGTCACTGGGCTATTGTTGTGGCAGGAAGTATGTCTTCTGTCCCCAAGTGTTGTGTTGCTACGGAAAACAACTCTGCACAATCCCAAGAGATGCTGTGTATTATGCTTATGAAAACAGGTGAGATCATCATTTTTTTTATTTCGCAGACCGGTGTTATTTTAGATTGGAAATGTCGAGTTTGGTCCCCTGGTAACATGTTTAAGTCTAATTTCCAATCTGAAATAGTTCGGGTCTGAACAGACCCTTTGCTGTTTTATAAATCATTTAAATAATAAAAAAAGTTTCCAATGTGTAGTTGAATGCTTTTGATAGTTTTAGATAAGGGGGTTGGTCTTATGGATTTTTGCATTTTGAAGCATCAGAAACTACCAGTTTCCCTTTATAGCATCATAACACTCTTGTAGTACTAAAAAAAAAAGTGGAAATTTTTCAGACAGGTAAATGTTTATCTTAAGAATCCTTAGATGAATATTGTAATGTTGCCTGTCTGTAAATATTTCTGTTAATAAGTAACATGTTTTCTTCAGTAGCTTTTTTCTCTCTCTGTTCCTTTGGTGTGCTCCCTTTTTCTGTTAAACATGATTAAAGTGAACTTTTAATTGTATGCATATAGGCTTTTTTAATGTGTTTATGGAGACAAATTCTTTTTTTCCTTGTGTGTGGTTTGCTTGTGATCTGTTCTGTCTTGTTTTGTTTTGTCTTTTTTTTTTCTTAGATCATATTAAAACTAATTTTGTGAATGTACTTTATTTAAACTAACACATTTGATTTCTATGACTCACCAAGTCACTGGGATATCATCACTTTCTGGTAACAAACCTATACTTATCACTCTTTGGTGACAGGTCTCTTCTGCAGATTTCATATCATTGACAGTATATAGAAAAAAGTTACATAATGAACTTGAGAATGCTTGGGTTATAGCAAGGTTGAATGAAAGCAGCAGTTAACCCTGCTGTTAATGAAATGTGATATATTGTATGTAAAGCAAATATTTCAGTTTTGCTCCATATAGTGCAATTATGTTTATGCATAGATATATCATTATTAATCGATTATTTAATTTAAATGCAATTTTTTTCATTGGTGACAGTTAACATAACTTTCAGAATGACCATTATTTATTGCAAACACTAACGTTTTATTTTATTATTTTTTTCTCCCTCTCTTTTATTTCCCATGTTTGTCTTGTGCCTATGTGTTGTGGTGTCCTTCACGTTTGCCCTTTCTGCTGCCCAAGCAGTCAGTTCAAATCTGGACTTTTAAACACTAGGTACACTTTCTGCGAGAAGTGCTTCAATGAGATTCAAGGTGAAGATGTCGAGCTCTCTGACGACCCATCACAGCCAATTATGTGAGTAGAAATTGTTTTATCTTATGATTCACTTTTTCTGCATTTGTTTTACAGTTTGATTATTGTTATAAAATGGAGAGCAGGTGGAATATTTTTTTTCAAAGATTTCTGATTTATACTAAATTTATTCTGACTTGGCAATACGCAAATTTTAAGCCCATTTATGTTAATTTAAACATGTTTTTATTGGAATTGCCAAATGATGGTCAACAACACCTTTATAATATGGAAAATGCACCACTTTATCAATCATATCGGGATTAACTTATTCCATATTTTGAAGAAACTGCAAAGTTCCATAGCTTGAACTGTTCTAAATGTCATGTAGTTTGCTTTTTCCTTTGGGATGAATAGAAACATTCCAGTGCAGTAGGGCATGTGTTTAAGTGTGTCATGCTTCAACAGAGAACATTTATTTTAAAATAACCATAACATTTTCAGTCGCATCAAGAAGGATCAATTTGTGAAGTTGAAGAACGACAATTTAGATTATGAACCGTGAGTGTTCCATGACAGATAGCTGTAGTAGCATTAATGCTGAGATATCTCTTTATGTCTTGACTATAAAGTTGTTGGTTCCAAACACAGTATATTGTATGTAATTAAATTGCCCTTTGATTTATGTCATAAGGAATGATATAGTAAAAGTTTTTTGTTTTAACCAGTTGACATTATCCAAAGGTTTAACTTCAATATATTTTGTTGTTGCGATGATTACATCAATTTGAATGATGAAATTTGGAGGTGTGGTCATGTATCAATGTAATGCTTAGACAATGGGGGAGGGATCTCTATTTTAATCTATTAAAAATTTATATTAATTTGTTTATCTTTCTAGTTATATGTAAATTGCCATCTTTCATTTTTCACATCAGATTTATTGAGTGCAATGACTGTGGACGGAAAGTTCACCAAATCTGTGTTACTCACATGGACACAATCTGGCCTAATGGATACACATGTGACAACTGTCATAAAGCTAAGGGGACACGGAGGAAAGAAAACAAATATAGCGCCAAAAGTAAGTTACTTACAGTTTGGGCCACAAACAGTCCAGGAAACTGCTAGTCTAAAGTAGTAATAGTGACAAGTAACTGTACAAGTTTACACATTTTTACTGGCATTTGGGAGCGGGGGCAGTGTTTAACATTATCTGTGGTTAGATGTATACTTACTTGCCTTTAATAAGATTGAACTCTGGATTTGTTCAGCATGACTATACACATTCAAAAAATGAAACAAAATCATTCTTATCCTCATAAATACTTACACTTAAAATGTTGTGTAAGTGTTATTCCGTGCTTTGCAAACAAAAATACCTGTTCATCACAAGCACAATAGAAATTATAGCCTATTAAGAACCTTAATAGCAAAATTTATGCAGATTGGATAAAATAATATTTATTTATTTGTTTATTGATAGTTATGCACATATTGTGTACACACGTCTGCTGTTTGTTAACCAGTCTCTCTCTCTCTCTCTTTCCCCCATATCTAGAGCTTCCAAACACAAAACTCGGTTTTTACTTGGAGAACAGAGTGAACAATTTCTTAAAGAAGAAAGATGTTGGCGCAGGAGAGGTGACCATTAGGGTGCTGTCAGCATTGGACAAAGTGGTGGAAGTGAAGCCAGGAATGAAGGCCAGGTGAGTGCTGCTCCAGACTAATCTGGAATTCAGCTGCGATAGTTTAAAGCATTAATTTAACCTTTTTATCATGATCAGTGCTGAAATGAGTGTGCAGTGTTTTAGTGTAAGAAGAATGCCTTGGGCTGGGATTTGGTATGGATCAATTTACTTTGTGTTTGAGAGTTTATTTTGTTGAAGAAATATCTGTTTTATTCAGAAGTGAGGGCCCTCCTCTGATTTGATCATATAAACAAACAAACAAACAAAGATATAAAGATGCATTGATATATTGTCTGTATTACTTTTCATTGTCTTCTTTGTTCTAGGTTTGGGAATGATATCCCAGATTCCTTCCCATACAGGACGAAAGCCATGTTTGCATTTGAAGAAATCGATGGCACCGATGTCTGCTTTTTTGGGATGCACGTGCAGGAATACTCCTCTGACTGTCCTCAGCCAAATACAAGGTAAGCTTGACACATGGTTTGATATGGACACCATGCTGAGGTCATTCTTTGGCATAAATATGGTTTTTAAAAGAACTGAAGAAAAGATGAACAATTTGTAAAATGCAGCTTTTCTGAAGCTAGTTGAAAGAGACTAGTGTAAAAGCCAATAAACAGAAGTGCCTGGCATTAAGTTATAAGCCCTATGCAATCATATCAATTTTCTTTTGAAAAGCAAAACAATTTTGAATAAATTCATTTGTATCATCACAAATCATACAAATATGAGTTGTGAACTGCATGTACAAGACGAGCTGAAAACATCTCAAAAAGTTTTGTCATTAGTCATGTCATTTGTGACTCAACTGTTTAGAAATATAACAATTTAATGGGAATACATTTTTTTTCCAGGCGTGTGTACATATCTTACCTTGACAGTGTTCATTTCTTCCAACCTCGCCAGTTCAGGACCGCGGTGTATCATGAAATCCTAATCGGATACCTAGATTATGTGAAGAGTCTGGGGTGAGTGACATAAAGAAAGATTTGCTTNACGTTTGTTATCTCATTACTGCTCTGTTCTTTTTTTAATGTTAGATGATATTCTTTACTAAAATGTTAGATGCCATTTATGGGAAGGTTTTTTCAATATTCTGCTGGATTTTGGAAAATGCTTGTGGTAATTTTCCAAGCATTATTTTCTAAAAACTTAAAGTCAAAACTGTACAGAGGAGTAGTTGTTGACTTGGTTTTTCTTGTCTTCTCTAATTTAAATTGTATTGAATTCACCGACACTGAAAAAACAAGGCAGTGTAGAATATGAGTGGGAGCATGGGTCATATTTGGGTAAATGACTTGTTAGAAACTAAGAGTTTGCTGTGGATGTCATGCTTTTTTCTGGAGGCCATTTGTTGCTTTGTCTCCTATCTAATTTGAAGTTGGACAATGCTTTTGGTATAGATTCAATCAGATCTTAACAAACGTATATGCTGTCAGGAACCCAGAACATTTAGAGACCAATTTTGCAAGCAATAGCCTTTTGCCTTTTGCTCAGACTAGAAGAACAAGAGGCAGAAAGGGGAGGGGCTGACATTAAAAATTCTTGCCAAAGCTGCATCAGATTAATATTATAAATGAATATTGTGTTTATTTTTCTGAAGTGGATACTGTACTTCATTCCTGGGTGGAAAATCTTCATTTTGATAAATGTCAGTGAGCAGAAGATGGGTTTTTGAAGTTGTTTGTGCCACTGTCCCACTCCAAGTTGGTGTGTGTGGAGAAACTAGGTCACTGCATGGGGAAGCCATGTTAGGTCTATTTACTTTGCACTGAATAGCCTAACTATAGTTGTAGCAAGAGTAGTTGGGTATTTTAAGACCCAGAAGATTCTTAAATCTGGGGCATTTCCTAAAGAAAGGAATAGCTTTGGCTTATTGATGTTAACATGGAAATATGTGAATGTCAAAAGGGGTCTTTCATAACTATGTTGCTGTTTAATTTGAACATTTATAGAAGAGGTGTGTCTGACTGTGGGAAACTCCTTTGTTCTTTGTCCTGAGCACATGTTGTAAAGGCAGTTCATTTTAGGATGGGTACTGTTTGTTCTTATTTTCCACATATTAATACTAGGCATTGTTGGTCTTGAGAATTTACATGTGAATTGGTTTTCATGTGGAAGTGAATGGTGAGACAAGGCAGTAGCTCACATGGCATGAGATCTATGGAGAATAGTCTCTTTAGTTCAGGGTTATATCAGGAATCATTTTATATACATATGATTGTTCCAATATTTAGCCAAATTATTTTATTTTAATTTTTAATCGGACATTAACCCTTCAGACAATACATGTAGGTTGTATGAAGAAAAACTCTGACTCCTGTGGTTTAAATAAAAAAAGGTTATGTATACATATTTGATTTTCAGTTGTTGTGACTCTTGATACTGTTAACTTTTGGACAATTTGAAAAACTGTGAATAATATAATGAATTGAAAGTTAAAGATTGACTGGCATTTATATGAAATATATATATTGAAAAGGTTATGTTTTGATAGTTAATGTGATTTATAAATAAAGTATATTTATAAATAATATAAGTAATATATTGTGTCAATTAACTGTACTGCTGCATGTGAGTAATATATATTAGTAAAATTATTTTGTACAGATAAGTATAGCATGTTATATGAAGTAGGAAGATGCCCAATTGTTTTCAGTTTCCTCCTAAGACTAGTGGGTTTTGAAAAGGTGTGGTAGACCACCTTCTGGTCTTAGGTATGATTAAACTCAAAGATTGCAGATTGAGGACTTAAACTAAATGCTTAAGAATAAATTAATAATTATGTTTTTAAGTCAATTTGTCATTTACTTAATGGACAAAAATCAGCTAAAATGAGAATGTTTGCCTTGATAGGGCTCTGATGGAGAGAGGGCATAGAAGGACATTTGTTAATAATGTTAATATGAATAATCAGAGTTAGGTTGATATTGCATACTAAGGTGTTATAAGCGGCCTTGATTGTCCCCATACTGTTAATTCCATTAAAGAGGGTTAGGTTCTCTATTGTATGGTATTGACTTTGTAGAGGGTCAAATGAATGCAATCAAAGGGTGCTTTCCCAGAGATTTAGATCGATCTAAAGATTAAGTTTTAGATCGACCTAACTCCCTGGGGGTTCAGGCTAAATTGCAGTCAGCCGAGCGGACACCATAGTTAATTACCCCCTTACAGCTTTTAGTAGGCAGGACAGAGGCTTAAGCCGGCCAAGCTGACAGTAACCTTGTGAGACTCCCCACAGGGATAGATCTATCTAAAAATCTATGGAAATGGGGTGTAATTGACCTGTAATTTCAACAAGAGGTGTTAGGAGCCAGCAAGGCAAAATGCTTCTGAAGTGTGTGTTTGCAATTTAAGCTAATTTTGTAAGACTGGGCTTACTATTTTGCAATGTAGGAGTAGTAAGTATGGCAGTCTTGTAATTTGTGGTATAGACCCAAAGTCTGTTTTTGGCTAACTGAGATTAAATTTTGTGTGTGTCTATATGTACACCAAGCTTGTGTCCTTGGGTGATTTTCCCAGTTGTTTTGTCAGTTGTAAGAGCCGTTTTATACTTAATGTCAGGAGGAGGCGAGGCATTTCACTCTATTGATTATCTCTGTAGTAGAGGCATTTCATTGGATTAATTGGTCATAAACAACAGAGTAAACTTGTTTCATCAGTTGAAAGTTGAGAGGCCTAGCACTGAGCGGGACATTTCAATCCCCCTTTTTTTTCCAAAGCTTTTAGTTTAGGTACACTATAAAAGATTCTGAAATTAGTTCTTGTGAAATTTACGTAATGTGATCACATCCTTACTCTTTATATTCATGTTAAATGTGAAAGGTTGAGGCAGATGATACTGACAAGTTCATATTGAGAGGTCACAGAAGTTATACAAAAGATAATTTTCAAATTATTGCAACTACTGCAAACAGTTTTCTAGAGCAGACTGATTTGATGAATTATTGATGCTGTTTCATATTGTTTATTAGGCAGTTTTATTTCATCTGTAAATTTAGGAATAACAAGAGTTTTCTATCTCCCTGCAACATCTAATTTGTGGCACAAATTTGGTGTGTACCGTAGATATACTCGCTTAGCTATAAGAATTGTGCCTATAACCAAAAAGCAATTAAAACTTCATTCCTCACAGTAATTGAGTATTTATGTTAAAGATATTTGTATCTGACTTTTCATTTCAGCTGGCTCCCCAACCAGGCTTGACCCAGCAGGCACCACCGACTGCACATGCAGACCCAGAGAAACGGAAACTTATCCAACAACAGTTGGTGCTGCTGCTTCATGCACACAAATGTCAGAGGCGTGAACAAGCCAATGGAGAAGTTCGCCAGTGTACACTGCCACATTGTCGTACCATGAAAAATGTATTGAATCACATGACAACTTGCAATGCAGGGAAGAACTGTCAGGGTAAATGCATCATCTTATTTTATGGAACTTTATGCTTATACAATTAATTGAGGGATTTTTAGTGCTGACATTTTCAACCGACTCTTTTTGATATTGTGGAATCATTTGGAATATTCTTTTTCAGTTGCTCACTGTGCATCTTCACGCCAGATTATATCTCATTGGAAAAATTGTACTCGTCAGGATTGTCCTGTTTGCTTGCCGCTGAAGCATGCTTCAGCAGATAGGAGAACTACGGGTGAGTTTTAATATAAGATACTCATTTTATGACATACATTTGCTTTCCAGATTGTAGGTATGTTTTCCATATTTTACTCTTCCCAATTTCTTTCAGCATCTGTTCTTGCTGCTCTTGCAGGACCTAATTCAGGTCAAAATCTGTTAGGATCCAGTCAAGGCCCAGCTCCTATTGAGATGCAGAAGGCCTATGCTGCACTTGGTCTCCCCTATCCCTCACAGGGACCCAACAGTCAGCCACAGCTTAGGCCATCTCTCAATACTTCTCAAGGTAAAAGAAGGCTTATTTCTTTTAATGAATAATATGAACTTGTGGTTGGGACATATTGAATTTTGTTGAATCTTTTACTTAGTTGGTTATGGAGAAATTAATCCCAAGCTGTGATGAAATGGTCAGCATATATATTTCCAGCTAAATATTGACAGAACAGAAGATCTTGAAAGATTCTGGCAAGCGACTGAACAAGTTCTGGTTTTGTGATTTCTAGAAATTGTTTTAATTATAATTATTTTTTAGACCCTTATGATATTTGAATTGGAACAAAATCTATTATTTTAGGGGAAGGGGGGATAAATTTCCTTTCTTAAGGTGTCTCATTGTAGAAATTTTTCCAGGTCCAATGCAGCAAACTGGTGGCATAATGTCTCCTCCCATGGATGCTGCTCGTATGAACCAAAACACCAACCTTATCTCACAGCAGCTGCAGATGGGAAGCACTGGTAATCTGAGTGGTTCTTTGGGGACTGGACCAAATCAGAATATAGCCATGACAAATAAAGGAACAAAAGACTGGCACAACCATGTGACACAGGACTTGAGAAATCACCTGGTGCATAAGTTGTAAGTTGTAGCCTGTATGCCTTGTTGCTGTTTTTGTTGTTGTTATTGTTGACATAAAGTGTCATTTGTTATCCATTTTTAGTCACTGTAGTTTCATATCAATTGATAAATCCTCACTTCATCTTAATAGGTGTACTGTACATAGTTTAAAACTTGATTTCGTATGCCCATTTAAATAAAGGTTTGAAGAACAATGTTGAAGAGGTAAAGTGAAAAGTTGACAATTCTATTCAACAGGTTTTCTACATTGTGTTCCAGGGTTCAAGCAATATTCCCTACCCCAGATCCCCAAGCATTAAAGGACAGGAGGATGAATAATCTAGTCGCCTA
Source organism: Lingula anatina (assembly GCF_001039355.2). Next base: position 878,456 of record NW_019775724.1, on the reverse strand, counting down.
CGCCCGTAAAGTTGAGGGAGACATGTACGAAACAGCAAACAGCCGAGAAGAGTATTACCACTTGTTAGCTGAGAAAATCTACAAGATCCAAAAGGAACTTGAGGAGAAAAGAAAAGCCAGGATGCAGGGCAAAGATCAAAATAACCAGCAAGGTGGAGGGTTGCAGAGCAGTCTGAATTCAGCCTTGGGCTTGTCAAGTCAAAGTAAGAATAAATAGACACTGTGATTTAAGTATATTGCATTGTGTGTGTGTGTTGCTTTGCCATGGGCGATGAAACTTTTAAAAGTTTCCTGTTGCTTGTAAATGGAAAATTTTTATCTTTGCCCAAATATTGCAAAAGAAGAATTTGACGAAAATTTAAACTGCCTTTATAAAATGTAAAAAATTATAGTTCCAAGAGTTTAAAAAAAGTGAGAGTGATAGTTGTGGCTTGGAAATAATATCGACCTCGGTGTTGGGCACAGGCTCAATATTTGATTTTACAGACGGTCCGCCGCTGATGAACACCAACCTTAGGATGTCCAACCCCAACCTTCAGAACGACCCCTACTCCATGGCGCCAGCGACGCCCTTCCAGAGAACAGGGTCTCTGCAGGGTCTGAACAGCTTAGGGGGTCCCAGGCCACCCCTGGCAGGACCCCAGGGGAACAATGGACAGGTAATGCAAGGCGGGATGACCAATTCCAACACCCTGAGTGCAGCACTGAAGGAATCAAGGGAGGCTTTACAAGCTTCTTTGCATAAAAATGAAATGCAGGTAAATAATCATTTTTTTCATGTTGTTTTATGAAATGTTTAAGTTACGATGAAATATTGCTTGTTAACTGAAGTGATCGAAATTTTAAGCTGAAGTATTTCTTTCTATTTGTCTTTGTTTCCTGTACTTATTTGATGGGAATTTGTTTTATGAATTCAAGTTCAAGCAGCAGCAGCTGCAACAGCTACAGCAACAGCAGCAAAACCAACAACATCAACAATCTTTACAACAACAGCAGCAGCAACCACCTGGCTCTAACCAGTCCATGCAGCAGCAACAACAACAGCAGCAGCAACAGAAGCAGCAGTTAGTACAAGGACTGCAACAGATGGGCCAGGGGATGCAGGCAGGCCAGACCCCTCTACAGTCAAACCAACAAGTCAAGGTGGAACCAGGACAGAAACCCCCCTCAGCTCAGGGTGGGAAAGGAACCCCCTTGTCTCAGGCATCAAACGCAGACAGCAGCAACATAGAGATCAAGAAGGAGCTGAAGCAGGAGTCGACTGGAAAGATGGAGCCCGAGGATGGAGGAGGTGGCGCCACCTCTGTGTCTGTGAAAGAGGACACTAGCTCCCAAGAGGTGCCCACTCCCAAGTCAACAGCCAGTGCAACTGGTGGGGAGAACAGTAATGATAGTAAACCCCCCAGTGTGGCCCCCTCTCCAGCACCCCAGTCCAAACCCAAGACAAAGAAAGGTACGGGGGTTACTCATCATCTTCAAGGGGGGATAAAAAATGTTTGCTAAATGATCATTTTTCTGTGAGGTTAGCTAGAAAAGGTTGTCGAGACATGCACTTGATGTTATAATAGTTTTGGAGATGTATTGAAGAGTGAATGAGAAATTGTTGAAATTTTTGTGAAAAAAAGTTTAGAAAGTAGATAGTAATAAAGCATTGGAACAAATTTTATAATACAGGAATATGATAGATGTGTAGAGAAAACATGACAAAACATTTAACCTTTCTTTCATTTAAGTGTTCAAACCTGATGAACTGAGGCAGGCATTAATGCCCACACTGGAGAAGCTATACAGGCAAGACCCTGAATCATTGCCGTTTAGGCAACCTGTGGATCCTATACTTTTACAAATACCAGTAAGTTCACTTCATCTTTTGTTGTAACTCAATTATTTTTGACTGTTTATAATTGAATTTTGTCATATTTAGTTTGACTGCTATATATAATCTTAAATGGAAGTAGACCAGAATTTTGTTCTTAATGTAACACTAATTTTTGGGCATAAGTTATTTTGTGGAACTGTCCCCAAATATTCTCATCACAGACACGAAACGGTAGGCCAATTCTAGCCTTTAATAGTTAACTGACTTAGCTGTCAGTGCCTCAGTCTAAAGTGTCTCCCTTTATCTTCAGGATTACTATGATATTGTAAAGAAACCCATGGACCTGTCCACTATCAAGCGCAAGCTGGACACTGGTCAGTACCAGGACCCCTGGGAGTATGTGGAAGACGTCTACATCATGTTCAACAATGCCTGGCTCTACAACAGGAAGACCTCCCGGGTATATAAATACTGCTCCAAGGTAAGCGGTGCCTGTGCTCAAGTATCGTAGTGGGGTGGGAAATGTGTTGGGGTTGACGGCACATTGATTTTCATGGCACATCATCAAGTACTTAGTCTAGTGTTTCAGGTCTTCACTGCTGTTTGTATTTGATTTTCCCCCCAGTAAGGATTATAGTATTTTTTTTCTTTTACAGAATATTTTGCCTTTTTTTTTTCTTCTTATTGCCAAGAAAGATTTAAGAACTTGCATTAATGTATGTGTCATGATAGCAAAAAATCTATTTTGTGAGAATTGAAATATATATCATTTAAATGTAAATGAAACAGAAGTTTTTACATTATCAGTAACCATGTAAGGAAAGGGCTCTGATAATAACCTTTTTCATTTTCTTTTCTTTTAGCTTTCTGAGGTGTTTGAAAATGAAATTGATGGGGTGATGCAGTCATTGGGCTATTGTTGTGGCAGGAAGTATGTCTTCTGTCCCCAAGTGTTGTGTTGCTACGGAAAACAACTCTGCACAATCCCAAGAGATGCTGTGTATTATGCTTATGAAAACAGGTGAGATCATCATTTTTTTATTTCGCTGCATTCAGACCAGTGTTATTTTAGATTGGAGATGTTGAGTTTGGTCTCCTGATAGCATGTTAAAGACCAATTTCCAATCTGAAATAGTTCGGGTCTGAACAGACCCTTTGCTGTTTAATCATTCATTTACGTAATAAAAAAAGTTTCCAATGTGTAGTTGAATGCTTTTAATAGTTTTAGATAAGGGGGTTGGTCTTATGGATTTTTGCATTTTGAAGCATCAGAAACTACCAGTTTCCCTTGATAGCATCATAACACTCTTGTAGTACTAAAAAAAAAAAATGAAATTTTTCAGACAGGTAAAAGTTATTCTTAAGATTCCTAAGATGAATATTGTAATGTTGCCTGTCTGTAAATATTTCTGTTAATAAGTAACATGTTTTTCTTCAGTAGCTTTTTTCCCTCTCTGTTCCTTTGGTGTGCTCCCTTTTTCTGTTTAACATGATTAAAGTGAACTTTTAATTGTATGCATATAGGCTTTTTTTAATGTGTTTATGGAAACTAATTCTTTTTTCCTTGTGTGTGGTTTGCTTGTCATCTGTTCTGTCTTGTTTTGTTCTGTCTTTTTTTTTTCTTATCTTAGATCATATTAAAACTAATTTTGTGAATGTACTTTATTTAAACTAACACATTTGATTTCTATGACTCACCAAGTCACTGGGATGTCATCACTTTTTGGTAACAAATCTATACTTATCCCTCTTTGGTGACAGGTCTCTTCTGCTGATTTAATATTGACAGTATATAGAAAAAAGTTACATAATGAACTTCAGAATGCTTGGGTTATGGCAAGGTTGAATGAAAACAGCAGTTAACCCTTCTGTTAATGAAATGAGATATATTATATGTAAAGCAAATATTTCAGTTTTGCCCCATATAGTGCAATTATGATTATGCATAAATATATTATTATTAATCGATTATTTAATTTAAATGCAATTTTTTTCATTGGTGACAGTTAACATAACTTTCAGAATGACCATTATTTATTGCAAATACTAACGTTTTATTTTATTATTTTTTTCTCCCTCTCTTTTATTTCCCATGTTTGTCTTGTGCCTATGTGTTGTGGTGTCCTTCACGTTTGCCCTTTCTGCTGCCCAAGCAGTCAGTTCAAATCTGGACTTTTAAACACTAGGTACACTTTCTGCGAGAAGTGCTTCAATGAGATTCAAGGTGAAGATGTCGAGCTCTCTGACGACCCATCACAGCCAATTATGTGAGTAGAAATTGTTTTATCTTCTCATTCACTTTTTCTGCATTTGTTATACAGTTTGATTATTGTTATAAAATGGAGAGTAGGTGGAATATTTTTTTTCAAAGATTTCTGATTTATACCAAATTAATTCTGACTTGGCAATACGCAAGTTTTAAGCCCATTTATGTTAATTTAAACGTTTTTATTGGAATTGCCAAATGATGGTCAACAACACCTTTATCATATGAAAAATGCACCACTTTATCAATCATATCGGGATTAACTTATTCCATATTTTGAAGAAACTGCAAAGTTCCATAGCTTGAACTGTTCTAAATGCCATGTAGTATGCTTTTTCCTTTGTGATGAAAAGAAACAACCTAGTGCAGTAGGGCATGTGTTTTAGTGTGTCATGCTTCAACAGAGAACATTTATTTTATAATAAACCATTACATTTTCAGTCGCATCAAGAAGGATCAATTTGTGAAGTTGAAGAACGACAATTTAGATTATGAACCGTGAGTGTTCCATGACAGATAGCTGTAGTAACATTAATGCTGAAATATCTCATTATGTCTTGACTATAGAGTTGTTATTACCAGACACAGTGTATTGTATGTAATTAAATTGCCCTTCTATTAAAGTTATAAGGAATGATAGAGTTAAAGTTTTTTGTTTTAACCAGTTGACATTATCCAAAGGTTTAACGTGAATATATTTTGTTGTTGCGATGATTACATCAATTTGAATGATGAAATTTGGGGGTGTGCTCATGTATCAATGTAATGATTAGACAATGGGGGAGGGAGGGCTGCCATCCTCAATCTATTAAAGATATATTAATTTGTTAATCTTATTAGTAATATGTTAATTGCCATTTTTCATTTTCCACATCAGATTTATTGAGTGCAATGACTGTGGACGGAAAGTTCACCAAATCTGTGTTACTCACATGGACACAATCTGGCCGAATGGATACACATGTGACAACTGTCATAAAGCTAAGGGGACACGGAGAAAAGAAAACAAATATAGCGCCAAAAGTAAGTTACTTACAGTTTGGGCCACAAACAGTCCAAGGAACTGGTAGTCTAAAGTAGTAATAGTGACAAGTAACTGTGCAAGTTTACACATTTGTACTGGCATTTGGGAGTGGGGGCAGTGTTTAACATTATCTGTGGTTAGATGTTTACTTCTTTGCCTTAAATAAGATTGAACTCTGGATTTGTTCAGCATGACTGTACACATTCAAACAATGAGACAAAATCATTCTTATCCTCATAAATACTTACACTTAAAATGTTGTATAAGTGTTATTCTGTGCTTTGCAAACATAAATACCTGTTAGTCACAAGCATTATAGAAATTATAGCCTATTAAGAACCTTAATAGCAAAATTTATGTAGATTGGATAAAATGTTATTTATATATTTGTTTATTGATAGTTATGCACATATTGTGTACACACGTCTGCTGTTTGTTAACCTGTCTCTCTCTCTCTCTTTCCCCCATATCTAGAGCTTCCAAACACAAAACTTGGTTTTTACCTGGAGAACAGAGTGAACAATTTCTTAAAGAAGAAAGATGTTGGTGCGGGTGAGGTGACCATTAGGGTGCTGTCAGCATTGGACAAAGTGGTGGAAGTGAAGCCAGGAATGAAGGCCAGGTGAGTGCTGCTCCAGACTAATCTGGAATTCAGCTGCGATAGTTTAAAGCATTAATTTAACCTTTTTATCATGATCAGTGCTGAAATGAGTGTGCAGTGTTTTAGTGTAAGAATAATGCCTTGGGGTGGGATTTAGTATGAATCAATTTACTTTGTGTTTGAGAGTTTATACTGTTGAAGAAATATCTATTTTATTCAGAAGTGAGGGCCCTCCTCTGGTTTGATCATATAAACAAACAAGCAAACAAAGATATATAAATGCATTGATATATTGTCTGTATTACTTTTCATTGTCTTCTTTGTTCTAGGTTTGGGAATGATATCCCAGATTCCTTCCCATACAGGACGAAAGCCATGTTTGCATTTGAAGAAATCGATGGCACCGATGTCTGCTTTTTTGGGATGCACGTGCAGGAATACTCCTCTGACTGTCCTCAGCCAAATACAAGGTAAGCTTGGCACATGGTTTGATCTGGACACCATGCTGAGGCCATTCTTTGGCATAAATATGGTTTTTAAAAGAACTGAAGAAAAGATGAACGATTTGTAAAATGCAGCTTTTCTGAAGCTAGATGAAAGAGACTAGTGTAAAAGCCAATAAACAGAAGTGCCTGGCATTAAGTTATAAGCCCTATGCAATCATATCAATTTTCTTTTGAAAAGCAAAACAATTTTGAATAAATTCATTTGTATCATCACAAATTATACAAATATGAGTTGTGAACTGCATGTACACGACGAGCTGAAAACATCTCAAAAAGTTTTGTCATTAGTCATGTCATTTGTGACTCTACTGTTTAGAAATATAACAATTTAATGGGAATACATTTTTTTTCCAGGCGTGTGTACATATCTTACCTTGACAGTGTTCATTTCTTCCAACCTCGCCAGTTCAGGACCGCGGTGTATCATGAAATCCTAATCGGATACCTAGATTATGTGAAAAGTCTGGGGTGAGTGACATAAAGAAAGATTTGTTTGCCAGCAGTTTTGAAATGCTTTTGTTTGGAGGTCTAAATAGTCTTCACTTTAACAACAAGACTGTACTCTTTTTCAGAAGGTTATTAGATATCTTAAAAACTTCTTACTTAAAAATTTTTGGGAATTATTTAGCCTATTTAGACTGAAGTGAGCTGGGTGTGTGTTTCCAGGTACACCATGGCCCACATTTGGGCATGTCCGCCAAGTGAGGGGGATGACTACATCTTCCATTGCCACCCGGCGGAACAGAAGATTCCCAAACCCAAGAGGCTGCAAGAGTGGTATAAGAAGATGCTGGACAAAGCCATCATTGAGAGGGTGGTCATAGATTACAAAGTAAGAACAATGGGATTATTGTTGGTGGTGTTTATCTCAACTTCAGATTCTTTTTAACTTCTTTTGACTTTTTTCTTTGTGAAAAAAAAAACAGTTAAAAAAATATTTGTTTATAGCAATGAATGTACATTATTTCATGTTTTCATGTCACAGTAATTATAGGAGATAATGGAGTTGCTTTGGTAATCATTTGCTTGTTTTTACATAGGATATACTAAAGGATGCAATAGAAAACAATATTCAGAGTGCCACTGAGATCCCGTACTTTGAGGGAGACTTCTGGCCCAACGTGCTGGAGGAAAGCATTAAGGAGCTGGACCAGGAGGAAGAGGAAAGGGTGAAGAGAGAGGCGGCGGAGGCGGCTGCAGCAGCTGAAGATAGCGTGGATCTTGACCTAGATGGGGACGGTGCTGAGGTAGGTAGATGGGTAATACCCAGGGATGATACACCTAATTTACATTTTACAGTCTGTGACACTGGAATCAGAGTATCAGTGATGTGGTCCAGTCCTTTTGAGAAACCTTGGCACTTAAATTGAGTGCAGTTAAGCTTCTTGCTCAATTACTTTCTGTCCCAGAGTTAGTGGGGATCTTGTTAGTTGCCTGGGACTATAATCTCTGCTGCACAGATGAATTTCACTAGTGCTTCTTTTTCATACAACAGATTTAAGTTGTCCATTTTAATGTGATATATAATGCTCTGTCCCTAGGGTGCTCAGGGTAAGAAAAAGGGGCAGAAGAACCAGAAGAAGAAAGCCAAGAACACAAAGAGCAACCAACGCAAAAATGTGAAGAAGTCCAACTACCCACAAGGTGGCAGCGATCTCTCCGCCAAGCTGTTCCAGACAATGGAAAAGCATAAGGAGGTATGGCTAGAATGTTTTGGCATTGCTGTATTTTACTGTAACTCTATACCGGAGGACAAGAGTGCCAATGAAATATGCCCTGAAATTGAAGAAATGTAGAATTATGGGTGGCATGTATGTTAATGTGGCGGCCAAACAGTAACATAGATATGTACACGCATGCAGTCTATAAAATAAAAGTACTTAATACTCAAGCAGCACATAACAGTGGGTGGGTGTGTTCTATACGGACTGGCTTGTGAAGAAAATTAACAGAGGTCTCAAGTAGATAATCTTGAAATACTTTTTCCCTATTGCTTCATGAATGGAGATTTGAAGAATTTTGGCATGCTCTATTTTAGTATGCATGTTGAGTTTAGTGAAGATATAGAGGTGACAGATCTTATTTCTTTAATATCAGGTGTTCTTTGTGATCCGTCTCCACTCCGCCCAAGTGGCAGCTACGTTGGGTCCGATTGTCGACCCTGATGGCATGAGCTCTTGCGACTTAATGGATGGACGCGATGCCTTCCTGACCATGGCAAGGGAAAAGCACTTTGAATTCTCCTCGCTAAGGAGAGCCAAATACTCTACCATGGCATTGTTGTATGAACTCCATAACACAGGCAGGGATAACTTTGTGTACACTTGCAACAACTGCAAGGCACAGGTGGAAACCAGATACCATTGCAGCATTTGTGATGTAAGTGCCCTACTTATATGAATTATGCTAAACAAAGAAAAAATATATTGTAATGAAAGTTCTATTTATTTATTTATTTATTTGTGCATTTTATTTCATTTTAAATTTTATTGTTAGCTCTGGTTTTTGTGTCAAAGGTTTGAGTGGTGTTATCCTGTTTTATGCAAGATTTTGCAGCAATTAAAAAGTTATTTGGACATTTGAATTTATTTTATTTATCATTTTCTAACTGTAAACACAAACAACAAATATCTGCATTGTGTAATAGTCAATTATTTCCATGACTCATGGATTTCTGTATTTTTTCCATCTTCAGGACTATGACTTGTGTATACAGTGCTATGAAAAAGATGGTCATGAACACAAGATGGACAAGTTGGGCTTGGATCTGGATGACGGTCCAGGTGATTCAGGAAAGCAGCAGAATCCCCAGGAGTCACGCAGGCTCTCCATTCAGAGGTGTATTCAGTCACTGGTGCATGCTTGTCAGTGCAGAGATGCAAACTGTCGCCTCCCTAGCTGCCAGAAAATGAAGCGTGTGGTGGCACACACAAAAAGCTGCAAAAGAAAGACTAATGGGGGCTGTCCTATTTGTAAACAGCTTATTGCACTCTGTTGTTATCATGCCAAACATTGCCAGGAAACAAAGTGCCCTGTGCCATTCTGTTTGAATATCAAACACAAACTAAAACAACAACAACTTCAGCAAAGACTACAACAAGCTCAGATGATGAGAAGAAGAATGGCCTTAATGAACAGAGGTCCATCCACAATGCAGCAGTCCGTAAGTCAGACTCCAAGTATTCAACCCGCCCCGGCCCCTATACCTCAAACCACTTACAATGGATCAGGGGGAGGCAAACCCAGTGGCCCTCCACCAGGGGCGATGAGTGCCGCCCAACAGGCCCTGGTGCAGGCCCAACGCCAGGCCGCGGTCCCTCCTTTTGGGAAGCCAACCACCATCAGTCAGCCTGGAATGCCCCCGCCTCAACCTCAAGTGAGTCAGATGAACCAACCCAGTCCAATGGGTATGCAGCAAGTTGCCAGCCCAATGCAAACTCAACAGCAACCACAACAGCAACCTCAACAGCCACAGCCAGGACAGCAGCAACAGCAGCAGCAGGGATTGCCTTCAATAAATCGCTGGTCGATGTACAATGTGAATCCAGGGGCGCGACAGCCACAACCAGGCCCCATGCAGCAGGGAGCTCAAGGAGGAATGATGCATCCTCAAAACCCCAACATGCAGGGGCAAGCAGGGCTCACACAAAACCCACAGAGATCTGCTTTGCAGAAACTTTTAGAGACGCTGAAGTCGCCAACGTCGCCGCAACAGCAGCAGCAGGTGCTGGCCATACTGAAATCAAACCCTCAACTTATGGCTGCTGTAATCAAGCAGCGTGCTCAGCAACAGCAGCAACAACAACAACAGCAGCAGCAGCAGCAACAACAACAGCAGCAAATGCAAACGATGCCTGGAGGTCCGCCTCAAGGGTTATCAATACCACAACAACAGCAGTGGGTGCGTATGAGGCAAATGCAGCAACAGCAGCAACAACAACAGCAACAGCAGCAGCAACAACAGTTTCAGCAGCCCCAGCCTCCACAGTTTGCTCAGCCCCAGAGGCCACGGATGGGCTACCCCCAACAGAACAGCTTTCAGGGAGAAGTGAGTCAGCAGATGCTGCAACAGTACCAGCAAAACCAGATGCTTCAAGCGAGGCATCAACAGCAGGTGCAATACAAGCAACAGCTAGGGCCTATGAGCCCAGCACAGCAACAGTTGATTCAACAGGGGAACCCAGCTCAGCTTATGCAGCAGGTGCGCTCTCCCCCTTCTTCCCTGCCACAGACAGTGCGTTCTCCACAGCCAAATCTGTCGCCCCACCCCCAACCCACACCCTCTCCCAGGGGGGCGCAACCATCCCCACATCATATTCCACCCACCCATTCCCCTCACCCCAACATGGGGGGCCCCCTTAGACCAAATGAACACGGATCAGGTGATGCTTCCACAGATGCAAATGTCACAGCATGGCAATTTGTCACAGTTACAAAGTCCCCCCAACCCGGACATTAACGTGAACATGGGACAACAGGACAATAACATGGCCGAGCTCACGGCTCAGGACAAATTACAGAGATACGTGGAGAGTTTATAGCAGGTCCTATTAGTATGAGACGAATAAGAGAGAAAAAAGCAACTTCCAAATCCCCACGTAGTAAGAGATGTTTTAACTTATGTACAAAGCGTGTAGAAAGTCAAAAAAACACAAGGACGTCGTTGTGTTTCTGTACAAAGTTTACTATTCACATTTTCAAGATGAATTTTTTCAAAAAACAAATGTTTTATTACTGCATAACAAATATTTTATTTTATAATAATAAAAAAGACAGGCATGGATATGATGAAAGAGGCTGTAAGATATTGGATTGTATATGCCCCCCATCATTTGCAACCATCATTTAGATATGATATAAAATGTTTTGTAAGAAAAAATATTAATATATGTGTGTGCATGAAATAAGGAGGAAGGTCCGGTCCATCTTCTGGGCAGTCTAAAATGTTGGTTTGTACCGAAGGCATGTTGTAATGTAAGTAAATGATTATAATATTTTTCACGAAAATTAGCTTAGCTAGGTTGAATAAAAATGATTTTATTATTATTATTTGATGAGTTTATGGCAGATAGTAGCTATAATTTTTAGCAGAATGTTTAGCCAGTGATTATTTTGAATCTCTGCCCCTCCCTTTTTTTCTTTTTATTTTATTATTATTGTGCCTCTTCGGACTTCCATGCAGCTTTTGTTAATTCTAGTTGAATATAGAATGAATCATGTCTGTACATATAGCGCACACAAAAATGTGTTCCATCTTGAATTCTCAAATAAATGTGTGCACATTTTCTATGTTAGAAACAATTGTGGTGTTTTGTTTTATAATAAATGATGAATCCTTTCATAGTTACATTAAAATGCTTACTGCCTGAAGGAGACCTGGACAAGAATGAGTGGTTTTCAATAAACTGGCTTTCAATCGAGGATGATTTATGCACACATTTGTGCATATTTGTTTTCTATGAAGTCAGCACACAGTAAAGTGGATCAATTTTCAAACTTCTGATAGTGGTTTGTGAACGAGTATCGGTAGTATGTCTCATATAAATTAGTGTGGAGCAAGCTTTGGCAGTATAAAAATTTGCCATACTAGTAATTTAGAGCTTCCAAAAAACTTTTTAGCTGTACATACAAATTAAACTTGCAAAATCATTCCAGAAAACAGTTGAGCACGAAATGCTGGGTAAATGAAGAAAACCAAGGCAGAATACTGCAAATATGAATTTTATTATCAGTAAAAATGGCCAACCTTAACAACATTAGTACATCGTGGTAGTGAGCATTGTCACAACTAACACAACTACGGCTGCACATTATGAAAGCTTATAATTCACAGATTTTCCCAAGAAGATGAGCCCAATTTGTGAACCCAAATGGAAAAAAAATTGACAAAATTTTTCTTCGTAAATGTAAGACACTGGGCCATGTAGTCTATATCTAAATATATTTAATTCAGTTGTAACTACTGACAATAACTATGAAATAAATGTTTAAAATCAGCAACTTGTAAGAAGAGTCTATAAAACTGCATACAAACGTACTTTGTGTAATAAAAATCTGAACATTTACATATATACAAACATATGCACAAATTACAGTGGCCTTTCCACAAATTCATATACTCCTTTTTCATGTCATAAAAGTGGGGACACCTAACCTGAAAACTACTGGAAAGCTAAATTGAAGACGCATTAACCAGAGGATCCTCTTGATCTGTTGGTTTAATTTTCTCAGCAATTTAAGCATCAGAATATCACGCTTCTAATTGAGGGCATTTTTCAAAACACCAAGAATTTGTCCAGGTATGTCAGAATTTCAGAGAAGGTACTGCATGCTATGGGTACAAACTTGGAAATCGAGGAGAATTTTGCAGCTCCAAGAAAATTCGAAAAGCATTTTGTAAATAACGACTACTGGTTTCAATAACTTTCATATACTGTTACCTTCTTTGGAAGGAAAAGGTGCTACTGTTTACTATACTATTGTTCAATGAGTAATTTTTTTATGAAGCCTGGCACTATAAAAGACATTATCTTGGGCAATAGGTGCATATAACTAAATTGGTGCATCAATTTCATTTAGGCAGTGAATTCTGCATTAGACAAGAATAACCAGTAACAGGAACAAAACTTGGAAGAAATACAAATCACATTCTTGCATAACATAAACACTTTGTGACTGAATAAAATTCCCAACACTTGGCTATTGCCAATGAAGTAGCTTAAATTTTTATTTTGATTGAGATTATTTCTACATATTTGACTAAAATTTAAAAAAATGATGTCTATTGTGCAGTTGGGCATAGGTATATCCAAAACTGCAAATCAAGCCGAGAAAGCTATCTCCACTTTTAATGTAAGCCAGGTTGTTCAGAATATATATTCTATGTCAAATATATACGAGTATAAAAAGCACCCAACTTAAATTCTAGGAAAAAATTTTCTGACATAGTTGGATAAAGCAGGAGTTTAGTGGAACTACAATGTCCTGGACAATGGTTAAGGTCCAGTGCTTATGACCACAATCTTTTACATGTTCTGTTATTTTTTCCCCAAGATGAACAAACACTTCTTTGCTATTCCAATGAACCATTTTCAATCTTCTTTTCAAGGTTTTCGTTTCTGTCTCATTTCACTTTTGGAAAAAAAAAATCTTCAATCTATTTGTATAATCACTGCTTGTGGACGTCAAAACATCTCTCTCCAAAGATAATCCTTGTTTCTTATTGTGAAAAACCTTCCAGACTTTTTTTTTCTTAATCATAAATTCATCTCTTTCTTTTCTGAGCCGCTGTCCTTCGCAAGCCCTGGAAAACAACAGACACCACTTAACAACTCAAATTTGTCACATATTCTTTAAAACAGCTAGATCAATGATATCCTGCATGTATCCAAAGCTTTTATCTCTATGTCTAATTATGAAAACCACACAATAATGACAAGAACAATTGCATCAGAAATGAAAGTGGAACTTTTCACAAAATACTGATAATGTAAGCACCTGGGGTGCCCAATACTCATGCTATATATATATATATATATATATATATATATATATATATATATATATGAACATTTACCCTGGGAGACCTGGTGCCGTTCTCCACCCCAGCTGTCTCTATAGCCTTGGCCAGCTGAGCACTCCTCTTCCTGGGAGAAGGGGTGGAGTCCGTGGACGGGGTGCCTTGCTCCTCCCCATCTGAGGTGTTGCCGTTAGGAAGCCTGGCTCCTCTCCGCCTACACCAACACAGAATTGGTATAGAAAATGATTTTTAAAAAAACTGATAACATACACAAACCAAGACAGGATTGTTATAAAAAATGACAAAAATCCTGTTAAAATGCACATCTTTGCTGCGCTGTGACACAGGAATACATTTAAATTGAAAACCATAAAACATGGACTTTGGAGGTAAAAAAGGGTGGGTAATGAAAGGGGTTTAAAATGATTTAATATCATGCAAGAACCTAAGTTAAGTATGTCTTTTCTGCACTGTGAGATAAAGCATGATCTGCCATAAATATCAACCAGATTTTTTTCCCCATTTTTAAAATCTTTGCAAGATTTCAAAAGAATCCGTTTTTGACTGCACATTAAAAAAGTTGTAAATCAGTTCACTTTAGGTGCTACTGCAATGTAAACTTACACGTTGCCTCTCATTGGATAGGACTTCTTGGGCATACTGGCTAGCGCCTTGGGAAGTTTCTTCTTTGGGGAAGAAGCAGAGGTGGAACCGGAGGACGGAATGTCATTATCATCATCATCAGTCTTTGCATTGCGGCTCCTATTTCAAAAGGGTAAAAAAATCAAATAATTTTTTTTTAAAGTAAAAAATTAATCAAAAGATAAACTGATCTACAAGCTTCCATGTTTATCAACTGTCACCACACACCAACTGGGCCACATTTTTCAAAGTAAAATGACAAACTTTATTACAAAATATGTACAGCACTGCACTTCATGTACAACATAGCATACATATAATATAATACCTGTTATGTGAGTAATATAGATAACTTAGGACAAACTTATAGGTATAATATATGCATTTGAAAATGTCCCAAATTCAAATTTTCTATGTCTACGTACCCTGCAAATCACTAATCTTTCTCAATTCATATCTTACAAATGATAAAACCTTTAAAATGATAGTTCCTGATATCAATATTTCTTTCAAAAATGTACAGGAAGACATGGTGGTGTAAAAACACAGCCATATATTGAAAACTAAACTATTTAATCAAAAACGGTACTAATCCAAGTTCAGCTTTAAAGCAAAAACTTGCGTGTAAATTTTTTTTCGAGGAAATTCAACTTGGCAAATTCAAAATCTCAAGAGGGATCCCTTTAAAAATCAAATCAACATAAGAACTTCTCCGAGTGCAACCTGTTCGTACCTTTTTGCTGGGGAGCCTTTCACTGGAGAAGAATCTGCCTGACGTTTTCGTTGCGATGACCTGGTACTGTCACTAGGGGCTTTTCTTGGCGAAGACCTGGTGCTGCTGACCTCTGATGGCGACGACACTTTGCCATCAGAATTAACAGTAAAATCAGGACTCAAGTTCTTGGTTACTTTCCTGGATATACAAGAAGTTATTTCAGTTCAAGAAGTTCACATTAGCCGACAGGTAGAAAGTAAATTCAGTTTCTACATTTCAGTACCTTCAACAGAAACAAAAACATGGATATTTAATGAAATTGGTTTCACATCAAAATATATATCATATATTTTTTGTGATAGCAAGGGGATATTTCTTCAAATTTCCCAGCTACAATGCAATTTGCAAGAATCATAGCAAAAGTATATATTCTGGTAATGATCAAATGAGATCCACTTTTAGAAGCTCTATCTCAGCCATGGAAATTACTCCAGCAAGTAGAAAGTACTACAGTGTCCAGTTCTCAAGTTATTGTAGCAACATGACAATAACATAGAGATAGCGGTTTATATTTAGTACATATATATATAATAACAGTCTTTTCTTATCTTATCATAGCTTCTTCCCCAAAACAAGTTCAAACAAAACCATCTGAAACCTGGTAGTATTGTAATATACCTGATATTTTTGTTAATTGCTATCTTTTTTGCTGGTTTTGGCGATGAAGCAGGTACTCCTCTTAATCTTTTCACTGGACTAGGTGAAGAAGCAGGCGAACCACGTCGAGATGACCTAATTCCAGGGCCCTCTGACCTTGGAGATGATCTTGATGACCTTGAACTAGATGCTGGACTAGCGGGCACTTTCCGTTTAAGTTTTGCCCCTATTGGTGTCTTTTTCAAAGTTTTGTTTGGGGACTTGTTTGCATTTGTTTTTGCCGGTCTACCTCTAACGGGTGCCCTGACAGTTTTTTTGTCTGGTGACAAATTCTTGGCAGGAGACGTTGCTCCCTTATTTTGAAGATTTTTATTTTTCAAGTCTGTCAGTTTTGTTTGTTTGTATTTTATACTTGTGTTCCCTTTTGTGTTGTCCATTTTCTTGACTGATTTCACAGGAGATTTAACAGGCGACTTGACTGGTGCTTTCCTGTAAGTTAAAATAACAAGTTATAATTTTTTCTTCCTTTCATTCAGATTAATACTCAATTTATTCAACAAATAACTTTTTCTCCCCCCCCCCCTTTTCTTTTTGTTCAAACAAACAAAATCACCCAATTCTCTCTTTTTTTTCAAAATTGAGTTTTAGAGGAGAGTCCATTTAACTGTCACTTCATTTACATTACAAGTGCTTTCCTCACTTATTGAAAAGCCACCAAAACTAAGTTCAATTTAAAAACGAGCACCAACCTCCCTCTACTTCTTGTCCCAGTCTCCTGTGACTTTTCTTCAACATCCTCCTCCTCCTCCTCATCTTCATCCTCCTCCTCCTCCTCTTCCTCAGCATCCTTTTCATCCTCTTCAACCTTTTTCTTGGCCCCCTTCTTTCCACCACCTTTGTTGCTAGGTGTTTGTTTTTTGGCATTCCCTTTCTTGCTTGGTTCCTTGTTCTCCTTCACATTGGGGACAGGGGAAGCTTTACTGTCACCTTTGGCCTTTGTTTTGGCCTTCTTGTTGACCACTGGTGACTGGACTTTATTGTCCTGGGTTGTTGACAGGGCAATTGCTGGTTTCTTCTGCAATGACAGAAATATTTGCATGCAATGACCAAGAACAACTCATTGGTTTCTGCTGTGATCATAACACATACATCTTTTAAACATAACCAGAAGTAATATGTAGGGATTGTCCTTTTACGGCTACTTTTTGATTGCCTGTATCCTCCCTAGGGTCAGTCAGAATCAGTTTCAAAACATATGCAAGGCATATTGTGATATGCTGTAAACTAGGCATATGGTGGAGGGAGGCAAATAAGAAAAAAACACAACTGTACTTTTTGTAACACTTATGGAACTCCTGGCAATACAGCATGGGAAAGCTGTTATAAATTTAAGTCCAAGTTTAGATTATATATAGCATGTACTGCTCAAAACACNATCATGCTGATTTTCGAACTTGACCTGCGTATTATGAATATTCATCAGTTCTGTAAGTTTCAAGTCAAAAGGTAAAATGGTTTTCCACTTATCGTGTTATCGGTGCTGCATACATGCTGAAAAAAGTGAAAAAACAGCATAAATTCCCTAAAAGTGACCCGATCATGCTGATTTTTGAACTTGACCTGCGTATTATGAATATTCATCAGTTCTGCAAGTTTCAAGTCAAAAGGTAAAATGGTTTTCCACTTATCGTGTTATCGGTAAAAGTGCACGGCGATGGCGACGGCGACGACGGCGACAGCGACGGCGACGACAGACGCAGATGATGGCTATATGTACAGACACATCTGTGTCTGTACATAAAAAAACACAACTGTACTTTTTGTAACACTTATGGAACTCCTGGCAATACAGCATGGGAAAGCTGTTATAAATTTAAGTCCAAGTTTAGATTATATATAGCGTGTACTGCTCAAAACACTAAAAACAAACACATTTTATAATAACAATTGATACTAAATCAATGTCTTTGTATAAATCTATTTGTTTGTCTCTTTGAACATGCAATATGTATATTCATTGATATTTATCACCCAACACACACACTAACAAACAAACACTATTAACTTTGAATCATATATGTCAAAAACCCAACCTTGTTAGCTTCAGTAACCAAAAGTTCATCGGGCAGGTAAATCTTGGTGTTGTGGAAGTTCTGCCGAAGAAAAAAAATATTCAGATATCATAAATGCTTATATAAAAAGAACAATTTGCACAAGATAAAGTGTAATGAAAATTAAATGAAACATAAAATTTAAATGAAACATAAAATTAAGTTAACCTATAGGAATATTACGAAGGACCAGTTTTAGAAAGAAATTTGAAAATTGGTGTTAACTTTAAGACTACAAATTTGGGTCTACTCTAGATAATTCTAAAATAACTAGTCCTGTATAACAGAAATGAAGCAGCAAGTACCACTGACCATTTTCCTTTAAAAATGTTATAAAACAGGTAAAATACTTGTTTTAATTGGACTTATTGATTCACTTTGCATCAAAGTGGACTACATTTTGGGTCTTTACGCAAAGCCAATCCTCACGCTAAGTATCACTTGTGAAAATGATTCAATGATAATAAATAATACCACAGAATCTGATACCGAATGTATCATTTCAAAATTGCAGACTTCTAAAATATTCTGAGCTCTTGTACAGTGATTGTTAACTAAAAAAAACTGGATATAAAGTGTCTATGTAGAGCAATTCCATGAGAATTAGATGATAATTAGGCAGTGACATATTGGAGGTAAACTACAATTCAATACTAGCTGTTGATTAACGAAAAATAACATTCTTCTTAAATTTTGTCTCACCTCATCTGCCTGACTAAACAGCTTCATTGGCAGCACAGGCTTGGCTGGGCCATCTTTGAACACAAAGTTGGTGGACTTGGAAATTAGGAGCCCATGGCCCAAGTCACACACTGCATACAATTTCTGTAGGATGAAATAAATATAAAAAAATATATAAAATAAAAATAAATAAATAAATATCATTACTATCATCATCATCGTTACCAATTAATTTTAATACAAAATAAAAGAAAACAGTAAGCTCTTTTAAAAACAAATTTGGCTCACTTTGAAACATCATGATAATTTGTAAGTCTATCAAACAATTCACAATTTTTTCACATGCTTTTGTACACCACCAGAACTTTGAAACTAGAAAAAAATCTAAAGTTATCAGTTTTTCAAATATATAATTTAGGGGAATTCTAAAAAATCACTTACGCAATTCATCTCTTCATTAGTGGGTCCCTGTGCATCCCTTGTCTGCTTGATCATCTCGAAGATTTTCCTGAAGAAGTTATAGCTCTGGTTCTCCGATTTAATCAGAGGTTCCATAACAAACCACAGACATCTGAAATGACATGTAACAAGATTTATTCAGTAGTTTCATGACAGACTACATACATCTAAATGGTATGTAACTACTAGATTTGTTCAACAGCTAATAGCTTACAAATTGATATCATGTACACTGTGCATATGTAAACATGCACATGCACCCAAACACAAACAGAAGCAGATCACTTCTAGCAGAAATTCATACTTTGTACACAAACCAACCCACTCTCTCTCACATGCATGCACACACACATAGGCACACACACATACACACACACACACACAGGTGCGCACACACGCGCGCGCACACACACACACAGAGTGTACTATTAGTCTACTTACTCCCTGATGTTAATGAGAGCTGGTACATTTTTGTAAGTTGTCAAATCTGGGTCATGAGCTAGCAGGTGTATGGTATAAGGTAAGACATACTCTGGCAAGAGGGAGAACAGCTTGTCTGAAACAAAAATTAACAGATTTTAAAACAGTTAAAATAGGCTCAGGATTCAACAATGATAAAAATATGCCCACAAGATTTAAACAATTTTACTTCATCTTTCACTTTCCATTACTATTTACTTTCTCTTTTTGCAATGACTTTTCAAATATTAAAGTAAAAATGAAAAACTCCTTTGTAACTTTGCTGTCACTAAGTATTAAGTGCTTTATCTTTAAAAAGTATATTTTTAAAATCTCCCTTTTTTCATATAGTGAAGATATGAAGACCCCTAATTCTCAACCAGAAAAAAATAAACAAAAAGATTTCCCAACTAAGTCAGAAAAGGATCTGTTTATACTCACTTGCGGCTGCCGAGTGCTGCTTTATATATTCCCTCCTCTTCTGTATGTTTAGAGAGATGTATTGTTTTACTGCCTGTTTTCTCTCCTTGAATGGGTCATTGGCTGCCAGGGAGAAGATGCTCATGTAGCGAAGTGGAAGTTTCATGGAATACAGACCTTTGTGCAATTTCTGGGCAAACCTCGCTCGAACTTCAAAACAACTATCCTGATGGTAAAATATAGGAGAAAAATGTGGAGTTTTGTAACAAAGAGCACACCCTCAGGAAACAGTCTAGAAATTTAAATATAGTTATTATAATATCAACAACAACAATAATGATAATAAGAGATTATCCAGTTTACAGGTTTTAAAGGAAGCAAGACAACAAACTTGTGAGTGCATTATACTTCCATTTCTATGAAATTATTTAGTTCTTGCACCATAACAGAATCAGGAAAAAAAAATGTGACCATTGTGTATAATGGTTTTCTTTGGAAAGCATTTGTGGCTTCATGGCCAATTAATATGGCCAATTTTGCTTAGTCTACTGAATTAGAACAACCTAAACGAATACTTACATTTATAAGCAAAGCTAAAGCTTGGAACTGTTCATGAGTGATTAGCTCTGCGAAAACATTCTCTTGGGCCAGCTTCAGCATGCAACATCCTGCCGCTAGACGTAACCGACTGGTCTCTGGTTTGCTACAAAAATCATGTGAAGTGATCAATTACACCTCAGCATAAAATCTAAGAACAGTCATTTTTCAGAATATAGTACTGTAATATTTAAGAATTTTAAATCTTTTTAGAGCATATACTGATAACTGTAAAGTGACGGGACATATAATTTGCCACACAAGAAATCCTTATCATCAACCTTGGCTCATGTAAGAATACGTCCACCTTGAGTAATCATTTCTTCAGTGATTATCTTTCGATGATTTAAACCTTTATAATGGCTACAGAGTTCTATTTGAACTTTTATTGACTCGTTTCTCATTCAGAATCCTGCATTACATGCTTGACAGTGTGCAATCCTGCTCTGTCATTGTATACACTGTTCAATGTTCAAGGCTACTTACTTGATATTTCCCCTCTCCATGAGATCTCCGTCATGTATGATACAGGTGTGTAATAACCTGAGTGTAGACTGGCCCAGGTTGTTCATATTGGTCTTTAACCCAAGCAGCCACCGGCAGATCAGCTTCATGCCATGGATCTGAAATAACAGTGAATAGAGTTGAAGTCATTTCATCGCGTGTGTGCAGCATGACACAAATAGTTTAGACATATTTTAATTGACTTTGCATTGTCTGAAAATGGAAGTGGCAGACTCCTACAAATTCCACCTACTGCTCCACCTAAAACTAATCAAGTGGTAGCTATATTCAGTCACTTCTGTCTCTGCATATAAAAAGCACAAGCCACAAGTCAAGCTATATGTGACTGCAACACAGTGAAAAGATTAAATTTTTTATCAAAAGTTATCTCTCAACTTGCTTTCCCTAATGGTGTAGACATTTTTGAATGCGTTTATTACTCCAAAAATTTCAAACATGCCCACCTTAGCTTGTGTTTCCTCTGACACCATATGATCACCATACCAACTTTCTGAGCTTGACTTTGGTTTACTCTAAAATAAAAGGTAAAATAAAATAAAATAAACATTAATAACAGTCAAATACATAGACCAAACAAAATAAAACTAACGTACAACAATTACACATTTTCAAATCCCACCATGTAGCCTCTATCAAATACTTTGCCCTATGAAGAAAACAATTATGAAGCACATATTACTCTGAGCATCGACTCCGTTTTACAGAATTATCATCAAACATCTAAGGCTAATTCAAACTGTATTAGTCACAAAATACACAGCTTAGCATCCCCAGTCTCCTGTCTTACCCTGTCCTGCATCAGTAAGTCTTTGACAATAAATTTGGATACGATGCTCCTCAGGTCTCCCGCGACGTGCTGCGGGCAGTAGAACGCTATATGACCTATGGCAACTAATGCTGTCAGGAAGTTCACCGATTCATGATTCAGAGATTTCTTCAGGTGCTGGAATGGAATGTTCGAGTTGAGAATTTTTTACATATAAACCTGTATCTTTGTATCTTTGTCATTCGCAAGGAGTTGAAAGCAAGCATCTTGTCTTAGAAAACAATTAACACATACTTTTGACTAAAAAAAAATGAGAAATATGTCGCAACCCACCCCTTAAAAAATCCTTGGCAGATTATGAGTACAACAGTGTGACCCTTTTCTCACCTCCATCATCTGAGCATAAATCACTTCTTTGTTTGAGCACAATACTGCTATCCCTTTGACAGCATGCTTGGCCTGCTTTGGGGATCCGATCTTCACCATGCTCGTCAACACAGGCAGCAAGCTCCTGAAATTTATAAAATGTGAAATTGGGTCTACTTCTGTTACTGAGCTCCTTTTGCCCCACCAAAAAAAAGGCATTTTGTCCTGTAATCTTTTAGGCACCGTGTGCCTTTTCTTCAGTGGGCATGAATTCATCTATATTCTGATGATGTATTATTTTCGGACATAAAAAACACTTAAAAATAAAATACTTACGAATATATGTTTGGGAACTTTTCTTGCAATGCATAACCGGTGTTGCAAAATATCTGGAGGGTAAGGTCGGCTGAAAATTTAAAAAGAAAATGCTTAAATTTCAAGTCAGATATTAAAGTCTTAATTTTTAACACATTCAAATATCCACTGACAGTTTAAATAAATGTATCACTCTCCTGTGGTTTTGTATTATACTGTAACAGAACTGTTTAATACCACAGAAATAAATAAATAAAAAGAGAGGGAAAATAAGAATAATAAATATTCAGTTACAGTTGTTTTCCTATAATACATGCTGCTTCCTATAAAACATGCTGCATATTAGTAAGCTAAATAATGGTAAGTATACTCACAGACTCCCTCATCCTCATGTTTTAGTAGAGCTATCAAATGTGTAAAAGTGGCTTCTGTCTGGAAAGCTCCAGGGTACACATATGACAGTGTCTGGAATAACAAACCATGCTGTTTATGGACTTACAAAAATATGTTGGGATAACAATTTTATCATGACTATCAACTGACTAAAAAAGCAAGCCAAAATTATTTCAGATTTAGATACACACATGCAAAAGGCACTGGCAAAAAGGGGATGTATAGTAAAATAATGGTAAAAGGGTCAATTCAAATATGACTTCAACCCAATTTTACACTGAGATTCCTTTCAAAAGCACTAGACAGAAATCAGCATTTGCTATATCATTTTTCCCAGCATAATTTTTGTGGAATATTTATCTTGAGGCAATGCACTTCAAAAACACATTGTAAACAACAAAATTATTTTTCACCTGTGCAGTAAAACCACCTGCATTAACCTCTACTCACATATAGCAGCTTCATCCCTGCCAGTGATGCCGACTTGATTTCATCATTCATCTCACCCAGCCCCCTTATGGCTTCATCCACCAGGGTCATGAGGTGGGAGATGGCTTCCTGGTCTATGAGGACAGGCGCTATTCTCTCCAGCAGCACCTTTACTGTGCCGTAGATACCCTGCTGTGCCGCGGGGACCTGGCCCTGACCTCCAATCTTCTTCAAGATTTCTTTCTGTTGTAAAAGACGGGGGTTATGAGAGGCATTTTAATGAAGGCATGTCTATTTCATTCCAGTACATCTTAATAAAAATTCATTTAAAAATTAATAAGTTAAATTCTAAAAAATCAATGATAAATTTTTTAAACAGCTACTGAAAATTTGAAAGAGGTACTAGATTATAGAATTTATCATAGTATCATATCTTTCTGAAACTAAAAAAGACCCGTTTTACAAACAACTTAATAAAAAGAAAAAAAATTAAAGAAAAAAATTTTAAAAATCAGCATCCAACTTTTTGTGACACAGCCTTTAGGCAATTATTAAGAATTATCAGGACATAATATCCATGACAGTAAACTGACCACATGTTCCTCTGCCATCTTGCATGGGCAGCCAGGAGAGACCAAGTCCTGTAAGTGGGTCCTGATCCTCTTGTCATCCCTCAGAATTTGGTTAAATTTTTTTACATGTTCCAGGGCTTTGTTGCTGTCAGGAAGATTTCCTGAAAAATAACATAGTGTAACTTTTTAAAGAATCCCAGAGAAAATGTTTTTGAAAAATTTCAATTTTTTGTTTATTTCTGTAAAGGTGGCTGGGGTGTATTAATACATGTGATGTCAAATTACAAAATAAAGTAAAAATTTGCCTAATGAAGGTTATATAATGTGTCCACTGACATATTGCTTAAACATTTTTGTTGAAAATTTTGAACTAATGTTTCTGGATATGACATTTCTGAATATTAATATTTTTATATCAAGGCCTTACACTCCTTTTGTACTTTTGATATTAATATTCTACTTACTTGATAGAAAATAAACCTTGGACATCATGAGGCTGACACTGTCTGCTGTCTGCAGATCTCTACTGTGTAAGTCTAACAAGCCGCGGACATGACACCTCAAACTGTACTGCATCTTCAACAGCTCATTCAGTGCTCTGGAAAAGTTGACAAGTAGATGAAATCTGTAATCCCTCTGTAATACAGAAACCTTGGAAATTTCCCCCAACATCTAACATACTTTACAATGACTTAAGAAAATGACTTTTTTCTTCCTTTTTTTTATTGTTCAATTTCGTCAATGCTGGAGTTAGCCCAGACTTGATAATTTGAAGTGAAAGTACTGAAAAAAAATTCTGCAAAATTTTTACTGAAAATAATTTTGGATAAACCCCCCAATGAAAAATGCACAAACAGAGGTAAAAATATCAATACCATCAATATTTCATAAGTTAACTGGGAGTAAATCCTTAAAGAATTTTGCACTTTTTCTGTTTGGTAATTATCTTTATCTTAACTGCATATAATCTAATGTCAGCACTAAAAATGACTTCATAATCGTTATCATATCTATATATTGTCCATATCTGGCATTCTTCACTCACTTAATGGCACTTTGGTCTAGAGTTGCATACAAGTAATAAAGTCGCTTCATGCGTTCCTTCACATCCAGCATGTATGGCACAAGGCACGTGTTGAAGATTCTCTCCACAACAAGTCTTGGAAAAGAAACAATAAAATATATTTAGAGTGACTCCAAATACAGGAGAGTAAAAGCCACGTGCACTGGTAGAAAATACACACTAAAACTACAACTTAACTGTTATCAACTCGAACTCCTTAATAAGGCTACCATCTCTATTACAATTCATACCTAGCTCATAACTTCCGACAATTACAGAACTGCAGATAAATAAATTATCATGTATTTTGAAGATGGATTAAATTTAAGTTAACCTGATAGCCCTTGGAAATGTCAGAAAAGTGGGGAATTATATTTCCCAATTATTTAATTCATCAGTTTTACCCCCACTCTTACCTGTCTTCTATATTGGTCTGGTAGTACCCATTGATCACTCTGTCCTTCATCCAGTCCACCCTCTTACGCAGCTCCTTGTTTTCTTCAGTGTCTTCAGACTTGGACATTACCTTCTTAAACAGGTGCCCCAGCCCCAACAGTGCCTCACGGCGCACCTTGAACTACAAGTCAAACCAAATGCATTTTATAAAACAGCTATTCATGGGTGAGAACTTTATAACAAAAGTCATACAGGTCATTTCCTGGGTGTTGCATTCAGCCATAAAAAATCAGAAAAATCACTACTCGAACTATCAAGAACCTCCTTCACAGTGAATTGAAAAACCTTTTTACCATTAGAAAACATTAATATTTGGCTTGGTAAAGACGTACAATGCTCTGCATATAACAAAGTAAAAGTTCTTTAATGAAATTGTTTTCATAAAAATGCCTAATGTTTTTTAACTCAGGCGGTTAGTAACAATTATAAACGCTAAACCTACTTGTGTTGTTCAGTATTCAATATGTGTTCTGAATATAATCAAAATTACTAGAAAAGATTATTTGAAATTGAATGTTAAGAGAATGATACGATTTTAAAAGAGCAGTATTTAAGTTTATTTATTTATTGGAGAAAAAGATATTCATTTATTCGAAAGAGGTCTTCAGTCTGATAAAATGAACATGTTTCTCTTACTTTCTTGTCCAGTGTTCTCTCCTTGACAAAACCCAGCAGTTCATCATTGATACCAGGCAAGTCTTTCTTGGCTGCGGCAATGATGGACTGGACGACATCATAGCGGATATTCTCCTCCTGGTCATGTTGACGCTGCTTCAAGTTTTCTACAATAAAGTGAGAAAGAATTAAGCACTGTTAACTTCAAAGACATGTATTCTCCAGGTTCTTTTTATTTTGAAAGGCATTAAAGAAGTGGATATATACATTCTTCATGCTGTCACCTATTCAATTGCCAACATTAAGTTAATAAAGATTTGAACATCACGTTATTGACCATGAAAATGGCAGTAAGGTTACATGACCTGTCATGCAGTAGGTGTATACCTGAAGGTCATATTACTTGTCATGAAACAGGTGGTACTCCAGTTCATGACCTGTCACA
Organism: Lingula anatina; assembly: GCF_001039355.2. The sequence goes on along the minus strand of NW_019775724.1, from coordinate 852,035 downwards.
TATGGGTAGTGCTAAAGGTAACATGACCTGTCATGAATGGGTGGTGCTGAAGGTAACATGACCTGTCATGAAATAAGTGGACCTGAAGAACACATCCTCTCTCAAGAAATGGGAAATCCTGAAGGTCACATTACTTGACATGAAACAAGCGGACCTGAAGGTCACATTACCTGACATGAAACAGGTGGACCTGAAGGTCACATTACATGCCATAAAATATGTGGGAAGGTTAAATTACCTGTCATGTCTCCCCTCAGAGCTGGGTGGTTAATCAAGAACTGCTGGCTGTACTGCACACATATGGTCCTCACTGACGCACTGATATCATTAAATCTAAATGTGGAAAAAAAACGAAATACTTGACAAATCTAAATGTGGATAAAACAAAATACTTGAAATATTTAAAACTGCCTAAAAAGCTATAATCATTTTGATCATATGTAAATGTGATTTATTTAGATAAACTGGTAGTCATCCTGAATTAAAAACATTCATGATATGGAGATATAACCTGTTGTGAGAGACTGTAATAGGGAAATATACCTGAACAGTTATTAAGCCAAACATATTTGCTTCAATATATAAAATAATGAAAAACACATTTCAAAATATTTCTTAGCAACATTCAATAAATAGACAAGAAATTTGTCATATAATTGTATACTTTTGCATATTATGTACATATTATTTTGCTCAGCATAGATGTGACTACATAAGGTGTCACAGCAACCTTGCACATGGACAAGAAGTTTGCAAAGGGACAAGAAACTTGGGCCATTTGTAAGCTACAAATTGCTTTATTTAGTGCACAGACATGACAGGCTACAAATAATGCAATAAAATTTTACAGATGAATAAGAATTTACAAAAACCATATTATATCTATACAATGTTTTATCATCATATTGAGAATGCATGTGATTAGACACTAAACAGGGGAATGAATGACACAAAAGAGAGATCGTACCTCCCTAGAAAGCACAGCCACAGTGGCTTGTTTTGAACAGCAAGGTCCGAGTCTGTGTCTGAAAACATACGTGCCAACAACTTGGTGACTGCCTTTCTTTCACCCTCATCATTACTCTGAAATATAGAAAATAATTACAACATAAACAGTCTGTGTCACCATTGCAAAGGTTACTTGAACTAGTGGGCCTGATAAAGTGTTTGGCCCATATCAAAATTAGTGGCAAGATGAAATCTACAGATTATGGAAAATAATCAAAACCACCTTACAATTAATAAATAAGACTAGTTACTTTGAAAATTTTCATTTTACTTAAACTAGGCAGAGTTTCAAAAAAGAAATATTGCACAAAAATTAGTTAAATCTTTCAGATAAAAAAATCTGGCCTTCTTCAAGTCCACATAAATGAAGTAATGGTCTGAAACACTAACCGCAGATTTCTTGTTATAAAACTGTTACACAGTCTGATCAATTGCAAGCCCAATGTTATCCACGTGGTATTTAAAATGGTTAAAGCAATAATAACTCTTCCTTTGAGATTCAAAATTCCGCATGAAATACATTGTAAACAACGCATGGAAATATATTCTATTGTATTTTACCACTAAAACGGCCGTTATTGTAGTAAAACTAAAATCTGTGCTTGTCAATAGGGCTTTCGAAGCTTTCATCAAGGCATTCGTTGCTAATGACGTAATTGTGTCACGCGGATTCTCGCTTTCATTCGAGACCAAAATAACATATGGCGCCAAACGCATTAATGCGGACGCAGACGTAAGTTGCGAGTTTTTGTACAGTGCATCGGATAACAAAAAGCCCAGAACGGCACACATTGTGGATATTATGTATTTTTAACAAAAAGACGAATATATCTCATGAATCTTATATAGTATTGTTGTTGTCTGCTTTTCCCGCGGTTTTAAGTAGGTCAACAGTGACTATGCGATGTCAGAGAGAGCTCCGTCAGTTAAAATCTCTTAAGAGATTTTAACAAAAAACCGTACGTTTAGGAAAAAAACCCTGGATTAACTTTGAATGCAGGAATGGGGTCGCTGACCATTGGTAAGTACGGGAAAATTGCCGTTTACTCCAGGAAAATCCAATTTTTGGCCAAAATGAAGAGTTATTATGACTTTAAAGATTTCAATTTTTTTTCTCATTTTTCTACTAAGCCAGTGGTTTTTGTTCTTTCTTTTTATTTTTCCATAATCACCCTGCCAATCCTACCTTAAGTTTGAACTCCAACTGTGGTAACACTGCTAAAAGAATACTGGGGGATATCATGTTGAGTTCATAGATCAGCTTAAAGATGTGATCTGATACTTCACTCTCCGAGGTCTTGCCCAGCATTAAAGCATTGTTGAAAAACTGAAATGTGGTGCAAGCACAGTTGTTGAGTATTAATTTTTAAGTTCATACATAGCATGAAGAACTTTCTAGTACCAAATGCAAAAGTGATTATGTACACCAGGTGTAAATATTTTAAAAAATTGCTAAGTCATTGCTTACAAACATACAGGTGTGTTTGCAAAAAAACAAAAAAGGGATAACCCAACAAACAGCACTTTTTTTTCAAAAATAATGTTAACATTGTAATATGCAACTGTTAAAATAAAAAGACTTCTATAACTTACAGTTTGAATATAGGGTTCAATGGCATTTGATGTGCGTTTGATCAAGTCTTTAGCTAGGTCATATGCTTGGCGGTTCTGACTCTGGAAAGTTATACAAACAATGACATAATAACTCAGTAAGGAAGTTGTTATTTACACAGCAGTAACTATCAAAATAAGAACAAAATGTAATTTACTATTTTTAGTCCAGCTACATTTAGGTTTCCATTGCTTATTTCGTACCACATGGGCAATTTTCTGTCTAAAATCACATGACACTAAATATGGGACCATGGTGTAATGTTAATAATTTGTACAGTAAACAAGAACAAAACTGCAGCAAAACTTGGGATCAATGGTTGTCTGCTAAACAATAATAAGATCTTCTGTGCAAACCTGATGTTCAAGATGAGCTGTGTCACAGTGACTTTACTGAATGAAGCTTTAGTGCTTTACTTATTTTGCTGGTACATGGCATATTGTGCTTCTTTTGAACATAATATAATATAATATACCAAAAGGAGCATATTTATATAAAATTATTCTAACTTCCAAGATATCAATAATGATACATGATAATAGTAGTCTTTTACAACAAGTTGATAAGGGCAAAGCTATTTCAAGAGATAAACTGTAAAAAGCAAAAACATAGTCCTACTACATTCTCAGCCGGAACCCAAAAGCTTTAAAAAATCAAATAACTTTAATTTACCTTCCAAGGCTCAATAATGTTAACTAAAATGATGTCCAGAAGTTTTTGGGACACACTGTCCGCCTCGGCTATGAGTGGACACATCATGTCCAACATAAAGTTTTTCACTTTGGCCGTGTGCTTGTCACTAAAATAGTAATGAAAAATATACAGACAATCAGTACTTGCTGATGACTGTGATAAAATAATTGAATTTTTTTCACAAAACCGGACTGAAATTCTTAAGCTTTTTGATTCAAACAAAATTATTTATAGTCAGTCCAATGATTTATTTTGAATATTTTTCATAAATAAACACACTTATACCCTGAATATGGTCAACAACTTTCCCTTACTTGATTATGTCAAACATCAGTTTGAAGAGACTGCAGAAAATTTCCTGGTTGTCCTCCAGTTCAATGCAGATATTGAATGACTTAACCCAGGCAAGGTTCTGAAAAGACGTCATTTCATAAGGTTTGAAACAAAAAAATTTAGAATGAAAAAATGAAGAATTCCATAATTTGATTTAACCATAAGGAAAGATTAAGGACCCTATTAATGTTATACATTTGATTAGTACAGAACAGCACACAGGATATCACAATCAAATGATCAAAAGTCTGACATATGACACACATTTCTTTTCTTCTAGGCGCTCTCACCCAAGTTAATGATAAATGCTAAAGCAGGAGAGTGAACCTTACATAAGTGTCAGAATTCCCTCCTATAAACAAATACCACAAAAAGGCCTTAGAACTCTGCAACATATCACTTTTAATTATTTGGCAGAAGAAATGAATGAAAAGCCTTTAATTCATACCTCTAGCAGGTAAAAATATCTCTTGAACTGTGGTGCTTCTGGGTCATCCAGTCCCCTTAGCTGCTTGATCAGGAACAAGAAAATTTCCTGGAAGACAAAAGTTTCTTAAGATCATTGAGGGGTGGGGTGGGGGTATAAATGCAACACCCAAAATATCTAGATAAATCAGAAAGTCTTTTTATCTCTACACAATTTATGTCAAATATATATCTGAATAATCCTAAACAAACAAATCAATTCTTTCAACCTTTAACTGATCCTGATTGGTGTACGGTGCCTCTGGAGCAAAAATTCTGAACACGTCCGCAATGCAGCAGGCCACAAGCAGGCGCACATCCTTGCTGCTGTGATCTATGAAGAACTCCGAGGCAAGGTGGAGGGCCAATTCCGTGTACTTCTCATTATCATCCTGTCCCATGTCCTGAAAGGCCCTAGCCAATGCCTGGAATTACAACAAAACCATAAAAAATGGTAGGAACTCTGCCTTAGTATCATTTAAAGAAAATGTCATATGAAGTGACCAAAGAGTTAACAAGGACAAAAAGATCAACACAAAACAACCCAATGACTGTAATCAGAAATGAGAACACAATGTTTACATGAAAAAAATATATATGTATATTTCTCCACTAAAATGTTTTCAAAATTTCACATACATCCTTATATTTTCAAAATTTATTATTCAACAAGGAGAAAAAATTAACAATTACTTCCATCCATGTCATGTTACAATCAGCCCAAATATGAATCATACAGACTCCAAATGACCACAACTGACCTTCAGTCTCTTGACCAGTTCTTCCTTGTTCATGTCTCCAGAGACTTCCTTGCACCCTGCAGGGTACACCAGCTTGGCTCCCTTGGATGCAGCTTTAGGCATCTTGGGGGCCACAGTCAACACCCTGAGAAACAAGGGGCAGATAAAAGCTTCACATTTGAATATATATACCACTTGCTGTTGATATGATCTTAATAGCATCTACTGATTCAAGTCAACATTTAAATGACTATCTGGAAGTGCACTCAAACATAAAAAGACAAAAGTAAAACAAACATGCAAGTCAAACTGAACTGCAGCATAAAAAAACACAATCAAGTATGGACAGATCTACATATTTCAAGCAAACTGAGAGATAATTTTGAATGTGATCAAGCTGATTTCTTTTTTCCAATCAAAGCCACATACTTATTAACCTCACACTTCTAAAACAATTTCTTTTGGTCAAATAACTGGAATGCGTCCACCAAATCCAAATCTGAATTATGTACATCAATGATAAACTTGTTGAAGCAAAGAAAAAAGTCCTTGCATTTTCCTGAGTCACAGTGCATTCTAAAGTAAGTATCAAGTGTGTACCTAGCCTACATTTTCTCAATTTAAAATACCTGTATCAAATACACGTACTGGGAAACTAAAAACATGTCTGTAACACCGAGTTATCAGCTCTTGCAAATGGAACACAATCAACTTGGACAGAATAATGCTGTCTCACCTTTATTTCAAGGCATTTCTGAGTGTTTGAAATCTTGCTACAAATTTATAATAATGTGACCAAGCTATTTTTAATAAAAAGACTGCAGTTTGACTTCATAATCAATCAATGCCACCTATTTCAACAAAGCCCTTCAATGACAATATCATTCAATCGATCCACTATTTGACAGCAAGCACTAACTTCCTGGCAATATGAATACGACCAAATCAAATATTATAGCTCCTCAAAGTGATTCTACCATGATCATCCCTGTAATTCCAATGAGACCAAAATGAAAAATTTGATATGCAAAGCCAGCCTGCAGTACTTTATTTGTGAAGTCAGGCGCCCAAAACGGTGCTTTGCTCCGAAATATTACACTCAACATAAGAATAGTCTCACATGGTTAACATACACTACCTATCAAACCAACAGACACAAATGAGGAGCAATCGGTGTAAAAACCACAGCAATTTTGTTTGTTGGGTCTGCCGCAATCACCATGCAAAATGGGAAGTTTCATTTCACGGCCATCTTGGATGTCTCACATGCAGCCGACTACCGCTTACCTTGAAACACTTGTATCAAGTGAAGTACAGTGTATTGCGCACTTTTACTCCCCTGAGCTCTAGCAGGTCGGTTGATTATGTTAACAGAATAATGCGATTATTTTTTAAAGGTACCTATGTTGAAAGATCTTCAGTAATTAATGTCAATAAAACAATCTTTGAATCAAAATGGCGCCAAACCTATTGGGCTCCAAGTGATTGACGTTTGCAAACTTGCACGCTATTGGTCAAATATCTAGAAAGATATTCTTAAAATAATTGCCATTCTCGACTGAATTTTAATTTAGGTAAATGCGTTTCTTTATAATACATATCTTTTTCAGTGTCGTACATGATATGTTTATATAAGGTGCTATTTAAAGAATCTATTTCATAAAAAGTAGATGGGTTTACTGAATGATTGACCAATCAAGTTGAAGCTACTTTTACCATTTGGAAATTTAAAGTACGTCTGCACATGCGTGGATGTACTCAAGTGCACAAACCCCGGTACCACAGGCAATGAAGGGGCAGTCGAAGGGGTGGTCTTATTGCGTGTCGGCTTCTTTCTATTTAAACTCTTTTAAAAAATCATAAGAGTGCTCCTTAACACTTCAATTTTCTTCTATCAGTTACACTAGAGGAAAAGTAATTTTCCATTTTTTCGAATGAGAACAGAACATTTGTATTGTTTTTATGTATTTACATGTGTGAATCTACCCCACTACTTGAACCCCAGGGGCCACCATTCTTACTATGATCTGTTGATAACGCAACATTGATTACTACTAGGGCCGACTGTCCTACAAATCGAGCCTTTTCGTAACCCGCATGTGACAAGTATAGCTACTGTACAGTAACAGGATATTTATTGCAGGTCCAGAAAAAATAGAAAAATATGAATCAGAAAGCAGAACAGTTACAGAGCCGTGATTCTACGTTCGAGAACCTCCAGGATATGTTTAAAGGGAGTGTTGAACCTGAAGTGATACACATGGTCCTCTCGGAGTATGAATGGAATGGTAGGGTTCATTATTTGTGTAGCTTTGACTAATTGTTGTACCAATACTCTAATTTGATATGCTCAGTACTATAGATACCCTTAATAATAATTATTTACTAATTTAGTAACAGACGCTTTAAGTTAAAACACCTGTTATTAAAATATAACATATTTTTGATGGTCAAGCTACATGTACCTAGACCATCATTTCTCCAAACAAATTCCAACATAATAATATTTCTCTTCCTTCCCCCCCCCCCCTTTGGTCAAGCTGCCAGGACCATCAGTTCTCCAAATAAATTCCAAGGCAATGATGTGTCTCTATCCCTCTGCCCCCCCCCCCCCCCCCCCCGAAACAAATATGTTTAAGTTACAAAGCATGTCCAGTTGCTGTTCTTCTCACCTCTGTATAGCTAGGTGAGCACAATTAAGGTACAGGAAAAAACTGAGAAAATTTGAATTAGTTTTTATCTTCAGACCACCCCTGTCACTCACACGTACTGGTAGTGACATATAACCTTCAAAAGACAATTGGTCTTTCGTTGCTCACTCTCAGATAGCCAAAATGTACCCTCTATTATCAGTTTGGCAAATATTACAGGGAAAATGTGAAAAAGCCACCCTGTTATTTTTGGCCAGATGGAAGCAATTAAATCTACATGCAGATGGCATAGTATTGCTCTGTAGGGAGTTACTACAGCAGATGCCTCAGTTGACTTCAATCTGTAGTAACAAGCTATTCAGAAGGGACTATTTTTATCTGTCACAAAAGAGCAAGTGATTAAAGTGCACACAACCTAGGTATTGAAACAGGTAGACATGAAAAAATTCCTCAAGCAGACAGAATTTGCAAAAAGTGTAATTCTGGGGAAATAGAAGATGAAATCCATTTCCTTGTGTTGTGCCCTCTTTATACAGATCTCCTATATGATCTTTATTCAGTGTACAAATAACAAGATAGTAACTTTGAGCATCTTACCAGAATGGATACATTTATAACACTAATGACTGGTAAGAAGAATGAACAGATGATTGCTCTTGCCAAATATTTATGGTTAGCCTTTCAAAAAAGGGACTGTGCTGCACCCATTACCAACAAGTGTACTGGCTGTTGAGTAGGTAAAGCCACTTGGGCTCTGCCAATTATGTTTTGTATTTTTCTTACATATAGTCGTATCATTTCACTACTTGATATAATTCATACTTATTTATAAGTGCATTCCTATTGTACATTTTCATCTACACATGTAGATGCATACAATACAATGAATAAAGAAAGAATATTAAATTCAGAGCAATTAACAGTCTTGATTGCTGTCAAGGGGACTTTGCTTGGGTCAGATAAGTGGCAGTGCCTAAGCAGATATGCAAACATTTGCCAACCATGTAATCAACCTAGAGATTTCAGCACAGGGTCAGAGATAGTAAAATGACTTTCTATTTATCTAAAGGCATACCTGTGAATACCCTGTGAAAAGTCAATCTGTGGCCCTGGTAGAGGGTAGCCAAAATGGCAGTTCTTAATGTCTTGAAACCCCTTGCCTACAAAAAATAATTTCCCTGTTGAAGATCAGTGGTAACTATCCCAACATTGGATTATTGTATTGTGTAAGTTTATCTTGGCATGAAACGTTTTGTTACAACCAATGATGACAATACCCATCCTAGAATATGTCGGCTAAATTTTTTGAAGGCCATCTGTTCATTTAAAGATCTTGGACCAATATGGCAGGTACAATATATATCAGTGGTAAAAATTTAAAAATACCATTGGCCTTGAAAAATTCATCAGAAGACTATGTTTTGACAAGAAATCAGTTTCAGATCAGTCAAATTTTTATGGGGTGGCAAACAAAGCAACAAAAAGGGGTGTTTTAACTTCTAAAGTGTTTTTTATTGTACTTAGGCCACACTTTTTTATTTTTATGGATGACATCCTCTGGGGACCTGAAATCTGTGCGAGAGAGCGAAAAAAAAAAAAACGTCCCAAAAAAAAAAAATATTGCCTTAGTAAAGGAATGCTGTCAGTACACAGCTGGAAACACAAATTTACCACAGAAACGCGTATCAAACTAACAATATGTCTTTATCTACTGTATGCTCTCAAAATATTAAAGCATTGTGAATACTTCACAGAAATGTTTAAAAATCATGCAAAGATGTGCTTAATACTACCAAATCCATTAAAGGTCATTTCAGTCAAAGCTGTTTTGTCTACTTCGACTCGCACGAAGCAGCCAAACTGTCGGGTAGCCTGTTCGACCTTCAGCACACCAAATACCTTGACCCCTTTGTCGACCTTGTTTTCGCTACAAAAAAAAAAAAAACTGGTACGTGCTGCTTTGGACAGAATGTCACTGAAGATTTCCAGGCAATAATCGCTGGCGGTCACCAGCCTTTTGTATAATTGTAGAAAGGTGATATATCCATGCCCAATATCAATGGCATACCAATCCAAAACGACGGCCCCCGTCCCCTTTATGACTTTAATTGTCGTGTAATTTGACAGCAATCCTAAAGATGAATTTGACAGTGTAGTGCCAGGGGCAGGTAGAACCGGCCGGATAGCTCAGGCGGTAGAGCACTCGCCTTGTTAGTGAGAGGTCCCGGGTTCGATTCCTGGTCTGGTCGGTGATTTTTCTGCACTCACCCCAAATCGCTACAGTGGTGGCAGCAGTGTTGCGAGATAGGGCTCGCATCTTTCGGCATTTGGGGGGGAGGAGTGTAGTGCCAGGGGCAGGTAGAACCGGCCGGATAGCTCAGGCGGTAGAGCACTCGCCCTGTTAGCAAGAGGTCCCGGGTTCGATTCCTGGTCTGGTCGGTGATTTTTCTGCACTCACCCCAAATCGCTACAACAGCAAAGCCGCCACATTTCCACATGGCGATAATACGCATGCGCAGAAAACTCATTTTCTGGCAAATTCAATAACGGCGTTTGCGACAACCGACTTCGTTGGGGGTCATTTTTTGGGGGGGGAGAGCGGTGCGCGCGCAGGACGCAGGAAGTCATCCATAAAAATTAAAAAGTGTGGCCTTATATTAAAATATAATTGCTCACAGAGCAATGTCAATGACTTGCAAATTATTAATAAATAATAAGTACTTTAAAATCGTAGAAACTTTAAAAAGCTCTTGATTAATATATTCAGTTTGTTCAGTTTATTCAGTTTGTTCATCAAATATTGTGAGAGCTGTATCTTAATTGTTTCGGCACATTTGATTACTTTGCTTTCTAATGAATACTGTGGGGCATAATGCTTTCTGGATTCCATATACTGCATTTTATTAAAGACTGTTGACTTAGGATGCTTGCCTGGTAATCAGGTGATTTCATATGGGGTGTGCTGTGTCTATAATACCTTTGGACTTGATGTTTGTGTTTCTAATTTGTACAAGGGACAGAAGTTTAATCACCTGCAAAGGATGCAACATATATGGGCATATCTCTCTAGGCTTTTTTTTTAAGATACAAGGTGACAAAATTTTTAGCCATGTGACATAAAAAAAAACTGTGACATTGAAAGTTATCGAAGAGTTCAATGAGACAATTCATTTCTAAATTTTGTGGTCCCTGTTCATTCCTCTTTTCAAGTTACCTGGTTAAGATATTTTTGTTGGAGTGACCTCACTCACCTTAAAAGAGCAGGTTTAATGGTTAAATCAAAGTGACAGTCATCTTTAAGTTATTGCAAATTCACCTGAGACCTCCAGAGAACATCAGTTATTCAGATACTAAGAGGTGCTAATTTTAAACTAAAGGATGATTAAGTTTGCTTCTTTCATTATTTTAGGGTCCTGACTGAAATGTTTTGCCTTATCATCAGCCATTTTGACAGCCTGATTTTATTTCACGAGTCAATGCATTGATTTGCACTTTGACTTTTATGCTGTGATTTATTATGCCTAGATATAATTGCTCTTTCTAGTGTGCAGCTTTTTATTGCTCGTAATATAATGATTTCCCAACCGTATATTTGGGAATTAGAATACAGTTTTGAATTTTTATGTGTTAATTTATTTAATATGTAGACACAGTATATACATTTACCTGGAAGAGTGGCAAAAGTGACATATATACCTCCAAATATTTTTCCATAACTGTAATTATTTTTCATGTCATTCACAAATTTGGTAGGTACCTCAGTGAGAAATAAGCATTGTTTATGGCACATTCAAAAGTGACTCTCGGCATGCTGACAGGGTGCATATCAGATATGGCGTTTTTGTTTTTTTTTGTGTGTGTGTGTGTGTGTGTGTGTGTGTGTGTGTGTGTGTGATTTCCTATGCAAAAAGCATATCTACAGAAATGCAAAACAGGTGGTTTGATGTGGAAAACTTTAAGCAAGAAGTTAAATATAGAAAAGGTTTCAAAGGCCACTCACATGTGTAGTAAACATTTTATAGGTGGATACGGACCCATCAGTAAGCAGGTACAATCTGTCTTCTAATTATAGTAGCTAATTGACAGTTGATCTGTTATTACTACTATAATTTATTTTTATTCAATAATAATTGTTGTCAAGAAAAAAGGTTCATTAGTCATTGGAAATAAAATAATTATAAGGTTATTGGGCACAAGGTAGATTTCTTCTCACTGTTAACTTTTGGACAACCTTATCAGAAGCCAATGTTGTCACTGACTGACTGCAATGTGGAATGGATTGTTGTCCTAATAAACATGATGTCTTTTAGTGACAAATAGGTTCAAGGCCCAGTCACTATGAAAATACTACATTCTATTCTATTGGCTCTTGTGATTTCATCAACTTCACCAAGCTTCAGATAATTTTGCAGATCAGTAGCTAACTATTATCACTAAGAGACTGAGTGCATTCCCAGAGATCGATCCATCTGGATCGACCTAACTCCCTGAGGGTTCACGCTAAATTGCTGTCACCCAAGCGCGCACGACAGTTAATTACACTTTTTAGTAGACAGGACAGACATTTAAGCCAGTTAAGCTGACACCAATCTAGTGAGACTCCCCAGGGGGATAGATCGATCTAAATATCTATGGGAATGGGGTCATACAGTGATGAATATTGCGCTTATCAATGTTGTAATCCTTACTAGTTTATGTCAGCTGGTGAGTTTGGTTTGACCATTACATATACCTTTGCTCACCTGTCTAATCCTGAGATATATTTTTTTCTCCAAAAGTTTAATTTGATCTTCTACATTACACCTTTGTTGACAGCTGAAGTGTCTCTGCTATTCAAATAAGTGAATTAGTTGCCCAGTCAGAAAGGAAAAGTCAACGTATTGGCAATACAGCAATTTGTGTGATGTTCATGCACAGATGATTATTTTGTCTTTTCCTTATGTCGAATTTTCTTGGTCAAAAATCTGTCAACATCAGGTAACCATATATAATATTTTAGTATTAGCAAGTGGATATTTACATGGTGTTACAGTTAAAATTGTATAGTAAATGGAGATGTCAAAACTTGCATTGGCCTTGACTGTGCATCCATATTTCATGGCCATATGATACAGTTATGGTGGCTTTGCTGTAAAAATATCTTGCTGGCAATTTTCAATAACTGCTTGGATCAATTTATTTATAATGATAATATATGTATGTAGTCTATATGTACACACGTGGCCATCTATTTGAGCCTGCCTCTTTTAGGATCATCTATTTATT
>NW_019775724.1:763761-838938 GCF_001039355.2 Lingula anatina | reverse complement strand
TTATTTATTTATTTTTTTTTTTGGGGGGGGGGGGGGGGGGAGAGAGAGAATTGCTGAATTTTCATAGATTCTGCATCCATTATATGACTGCCCTGTAAATTATCTATATTTTAGCCATCAGAGAGTGGTAGGTGAGGGATGCATTGCACTTTGCAGATCTATAAGCTCAGAGGGTATGGATGTCGTGAAGGAGTTGCACAATTGGCAAATGTATATAATACATGTACTATAAATATTTACTAGTACCTTTGCCTAGGAGGCTATGTTTTCATCTCATAGTCTCTTTGCCTCTTTGTCACCAGCCTAACTCAAAAACTTATGAATGATTTTGATTGACTTTCAGGATAGGTGATAAATGGGCTGACTTTACATTTGTTAGATTTTGGTCGTGATATATGATCCATGAATTTTTTATAGGATACTTCACCATTGCGACTTAGGGCCAATTTCGCTGACCCCTAAATCAGGAAAGGTGCTAATAGGTCACTGTGCAATGAATGTGCTTTCAACCACCAATCTTATTGATCAATTTATCAACTGTGCTAAGTCCTTGACGAAGGTCCAACTTGAGTGGACAAAATTTGACTGGAAACACGGAGTTAACAACTGAACCGCTTTTTATTGTAGCATTGTCCCATTATCATCCTTATAAATATACGGCTGGTGGTACATGTGTGGGGACCACCCCCATCTCTCAGTGCCTCTATTTCATACAGGATGAATACTCTAATTTTCTCATTTTATTTAACCAAAGCAAATTATCTTTCGATATTTGGAAGTAATTTTTATATGCTATCCTTGGTAGGCTTAATATGGTCGGCTAAATGCGAGTTATTTATGTCATTAGGTTCATATGCCCTAGATATAAATTGCATGCTGATTATCAGGCAGCTATCATGTGCCACTACTGCTACACTGTAATGTGTTCCAAGGGTTTGCATGTACTGAAGTAAACCACAAAAAATCAATAAGTGGATGTTTATTACTTTCCAATGCTATTTCTGCTTGGTATAGTGCTTTTTGAATTATTGGTGAGAAATACTACTCTCTCGTGTGTATTGCACATTTTAGAAATCAGCCAAATCTTTTAAATATTGCAAATTTACTGCATCATCTGTGTACCTAGTAGAGCTAAGTAAGCTTAAAAAATTTTCACCTTATATCAGGGGCTCATAACTCTATGACGAAAACATTTACACCAAAATGTTGGCACAGGATTGAAGACCATACACTTGTCTTCACCTATGCCAATTTTATATTACTGGTGATCTATCTATCTATCTATCTTTTTTTGATGGATTTTAATTATATTTTGTCAGCACAAATGTAGATGCATTATTGAATAATAACAGAGAGGAAAAACCTCATTTTCAGTATCTGGATGATCATTCACCCTAACAGTATCCTGAAACATTCACTGAGGAAGTCTGCTTGTAAAAGCAATTATTACACACAGTGTCCAGTGTTTAAATGATCAGTATCTTGATTCCTTAAGGAACAGGCTTTGTCCCATGACAACATTAACATACATAGTGTTCAGGATGTTACTCACACAAAGACCTGATGTGGTTTTGTCTTTGGCTTTTATTATTATTATTATTTAATCAATTGTTTATAGCAGTCACTACCCTCTGTAAGTGAATCTAAGAAAGCAATTGTGTGACAGCACATTTTCGTGAATGAAGTCACTGCACATGCTAAGGAAAAGAAAGAGAGAAAAGTCTGATAGATATGGAGATTTTGTCTGAATCAAAGAGATATGTCCCTAAATCAGGAGAGTCCCAACAAGATCAGGAGTGTTGAGGGGTTTGGATTGTCAAAAGTTGATTGTATAACCACTGTAATACATAGTCGTAACCCAATTGACTTCTCCTGGTGGGAAGTTTTCTTAGTGAGAACTGGTGCAGTGTTAGGCCACTGTAGATAAGACTTTATAATCCAAGGAGCATTTACTAGGACTAGTAAACAGACAGATGCATCTATTCCTGTCAGTCTACATTGCATCACTAGAAAACCAAAGCAGTTCATGGGTTACCAGCTATCGCACCCATCATTATGTCAGTGTGAAATGGGTCTGAGAAGAGGACAGTCTAAAAAGATATACCACTGTGCCAAAGACTGCTTAATTACTAGTATGTCATTCATGCCTGTAGCCAGCAATTTCATTTTTTTTTTGTGTGTGTGTGTGTGTGTGTGTGTTGTGTGTGTGTGTGTGTGTGAAAAAGTGGACTTTTTAACTATAATGGCACAGGAAATTTTGACACAAAAGACACATTTTTCAAACCAAAATGACAGTGTATTATAACCCTTCCTGCCCCCCCCCCCCGCCCCCTTGCCTCCAGGCCCTTATTAATTGATATGTCTGACTGATACATGTATCTTAATACAGTATAGACCTTAATACAGTATAGAATCAGTCTGACTTCCTAGTTATGTCTGAATTGGCCTTTATATATATATATATATATATATATATATATATATATATATATATATATATATATATAGGTTAGATCTAGGCTTATCAATAGAACAAGAATAATGCGGAACAGATGTTATTAAGTATGTATCTCCCATTGAATGGCCTTAGTGTATCAGTCGGGTTCAAATGATCTAGTATTCATCTGTGTCTGCGTGATTTGCCATGGAGGTTGTGTAAGTAACATCTTTATGTACTTTATTTGATTTGACAGAGGTGAAGTAATTTTATTTTTGTGTTGAATATGAGTTTGAGTGACATGTATAACAAAGGTAGTGACAAAATTTAATAATTGTGCTCCCAGGAACCCAAACAAAACTCAGTTATGATTAATGGGTTATTGCATATTTACTGTGCCATGTCATAACCATATGATTTTGTTTGTTCCAGTTGAGCAAGCTGTAGAGGCTCTCTTCAATTTGTCCAGCACAACCTCCACCCCACCCAAAATAGCAGCAGCCTCGCCATTTAGGATGATAGCACAGTCCTTACAAAACTCAGAAGAAAGTCAAAAATCACAGCAATTGGAAAATTTCGAAGAGCAAAGCCTTCAGAACCACTGTAAACAAATAACTTCCGGGGATTTTTACCAAGATGACAGCTGGTCAACCTCTGTGGTACCCTCAGAGGAGAGATCACATGGCAATTTAGACCAGTTGGATTCTTTTTTAAGCCCAGAGGGAGAGGTGTTGGCTTTTGACACATCGCCTGTGGGGATTAAGAGGGGACAGCAAATAGAATCTGATTTAGAAATGGACTGTATTGAAAGTGAGAAAAAACATTTACCATGTGGAGCACAACCAGGCTTGTCAAAAAATCTAGAATGTGTTGCAGGAACTAGGAAAAAAACTGAGGTCCAAGACCTTGAGTTTAAAAGAATTAAGGATAATGCAATGAGTGGCTCGTTTAATTGGGAGAAGGCCAAATTGGATTTTTATTCAAATAACATGCCAGGTAATGGTGGTGTTCAAAGAAGCAATTGTTCTGCTCACGTGCCTTCTTTCAAAAGACAAAATTCAAAAGATGATTCTTATTTGAATTTTCAAGAACCTGCTTTATCACGAATAAAAACTAATTACAGTGATCATTACTTATCAAATTATCCCCAAACTTTAGAGCCACTCGATTTGCACTGTACTTCTAAAGGCAATCATGTGAATGGATATCATGCCAACGATGGAAACAATGACAGTTTGAGTCGTCTCCACGAAATTACAAACTCCAGTGGCAATGCAGCAGTGTTAATGGCACCTAGTCATGAGGATCAGTGCTCTTTTAATTTGGAACAGCAGAATTTAATAAGAGGCCATCATGAAGGGGATGTGACAGTTAAAAGGGGGTTCAGATCTGCCATCATGTGATGTACATGCATTGAGCACAATGGGTGGATGCCACAAAGACAATGATGAAAGCAGACCAGGAATTCATAATGAGCAGGAGGGAGCTGCTAATAAATGTGAGGAAAGGTCAGAGTCAGGACAAGTAGCAGTTCCTGAAAGTGTGCCAACAGAAAGGGATGTTTTTCATGATCCTCCAGCTGTTGGCAGGATACAGACTTTGTCATCTCTCTCCAAACAAGTGCTCAGTCACAGGGACCAGGTTGAGGGACAGCAAATATTGTCTGATCACAGGGAACAGGGCAAAGTACTGCCAGCTCATTCAAATCAGCTACTAGGAAAACAGGATTGTGGTCAAAGGGAACAAGACAAAGCACAAATAGGAAGTAATAGCGTGTTTTCCCCATTTGCAAAGGAATTTGTGCCATCTGGTCAATGGACAACACCAATTTTCCAGGCACAAAATTTTCCAGGATTTGGCAATTCTGAAAACGTTGCTTTTCACGCAGGTTTTACTGTACCAAAATTCCAAATAAAAAGTGGAGAAGGTACTTTTCCACCAACCTCTCAACCTTCAAGAAATTGGGTCACTCCAAAAGGGGTCAGAGGTCGAGGTTTTTTCAAAGGTCAGGGTCAAGGACAAAATATGGACTCGAAAGTCACAAACTTTGCTGCAGTGGCAAGTAGGCCTGCAGCACCTGTACAAGTAAATAGAAAGAAATTCCATGAAAATGATCGCTCACCTTCCAGGCAACGCCCAGGTTATGCTGCGATTAGGAATACAATTGCAGAGCATCTGAAGCAAGGCAAAAAAGTGCTGATTATATTGAGAGGTCTATCTGGGAGTGGAAAGTCGACATTGGCAAGGTAGGTAACACTGGGGATTTTCAAGTTCGTAAGCAGAGTTTGTAAAAGTGTTGTTCAGGCAAGCAAGCCCTTTAGTTTGGTGGTGGGGAGATATGGGACTGGGAGGGCGGGCCTCTGGATCTTGCCACTGAAATTGCCCTGAAAAAATGCTAGATAGGTTTGTTTACTAGTAAGCATTTGAAGCCAAGGTTATGCCTTTCTTTAATAGGCAATCATCAGTTGTGAGATGGTTTTGACTGGTCAGATAATGTTCAGATATGGAAATATGAGGTTTGCTCAACCTAGTTAGTGTTACTGAATTTGTGCACCTGTCAAAAATCTAAATGGTTGTACCCAAGTTTGTTTTTCAAGTTTGATAGGAATTTTATAAAGCAGAAAATTTTTTGGCACTTACTAGCCAACAATTTTATTTATCTATTTATTTATTTCATTTCATTTTTATTTATTTATATTTTATAATATATTCAATACCAACCCAGACAGCACACTGGCTTCTGAAACTCCTTAATGTTTACATCACCTGACTAGAAGTATTATCATGCCACAGATCTTTACAATTATAGTAATATCATATGTCATATAGATAAATCATTGATATAAATTATGTACATCATGACAGTTTAAAGGTCAACAACAATATCTACATGGATGCATTTGAACTGTGGGCTTATACAAATATGGGACCTTATTTCTTATTTATATTAAAATAACATTGTATTTTATACTGATAACAGTGTTTTAAATTTTTCTTCCGACAATACAACCGATTTAACAAACTAATATTACTTTTAACCAGGAGAAATTCTGGTTGATTCTTTTTCCTTTGTCATGTGAAAGAAGGAAGTATAGCTATTTCTTTTTGTTTCTCTTTCCTTTTTTACATAAGGGAGACATTCATGATAAAAAACCAAATTATATTTATGAAAATGGCCAATTATGGTTTGAGAAATTTATAACAAGTATTTTCAGTTACAAAACTGTTAAAATAGTACCAGTAAATTGAAATAAAGCTTTATTTCAACAGTGAATGTTTTTATATTCATGGCTTGTTTTAAAAACAAAATTTTGCCAGTTAAAATGATAATGACCTACATTGTGTTGTTAAGTAGATAAGGAAATAGGAAATAAAGACACCTGTTGTTAGCCAAGTGTCAGTACAGGCTGATGCAATATATCTGACACACAGTTTAAAGGCACTTAATATTCTGATAACCACAACAATCTGATTCAACAATCTGATATATATACATATAAATATTAAGTGCTAGTGTGTCTTTGATATTATGGATTCTTCAGTAAAAGCTGATACAGCAGCTATTTATTAGGGCATATTATGATACTGCATGTATGCATTAAATTGCCAATACAGCATACTCGTACTAGTAGGCATTAAATTTTGAGTAGTGATGCAGGACAAATCTGTAAACCTTTGAGTGACTTACCTTTGTGACTGACAACAGAGGGGGTTGGGGGTGTATCATGATGTCCTTGTTATCCTCCCCTCCCTGTGCAGAGAGACAGAAACCCCATTGTTCATCAGACCCTGAGATACCTGTCTGGAGAACAGTTTCACAAAATACCTCTAGGTCAGAACTGGTCTAAATTTTGGTTTACTACTACCTCATTTCATGATAAATTCATGGTAATCAACTTAAAAGGATTATATATATAATTATTAATTACTGGTGTAAAACATTCCCCATTGGTTTTTTTTTTAATGAATCAGGCGAGTGTTTCATTTGATTGGAACACTTCTAATTGATCGTCTTTGAAAGTAGACTTAAACTTCTGTCTAAAAGATTTGATGTATTTTGGAGTAATATTTATCTTGTGACACAGACCCCTGTTATAACCTTGGAGAAGTGAATTCTTTTTAAAGCTTACCTAAAAGCAAGTAGCACAAACAAACACACAAACATGCACTGAGCTCAAACGTATTATTACAAATGATGATATCCAAAAATTACATGGTAAGTTTCAATTGTTTTTAACAGTGCTGTAATTAAAATGTTTCACCTTCATATTTCAGAGAGATTTGCTTTGAAGGAAAAATTTTGTCTTCAGACGACTACTTCCTTAAAAATGGGGTGTATGATTTCAAGATTGAGGAGCTTGGGGAAGCCCATAACGAAAACAAACTACTAGGTCAGTTAAGTCCTTTTTCACACTGATCAGTATACTAAAGCAATGCAGTCTATACACTGATCAGTATACTAAAGCAATGCAGTCTATACACTGATCAGTATACTAAAGCAATGCAGTCTATACACTTATCAGTATACTAAAGCAATGCAGTCTATACACTGATCAGTATACTAAAGCAATGCAGTCTATTCCAGAACATTAAAGTTAGCACTCTTTGTGAAATGTTCCAAAATTACTTGATCATTGCAATGAGCAATAATTATCAAACTTTAAGGTATAATTTTGCATAGAATAGAATGAAAGAGTAGCCTGCTTTTAAATTTTGTTGCTACCACTCAATAGGAATGTTCTGATTTTAAGAAATTTTGACTAAAGTTTATAAATTCAGTATCTGAAAAATTCCAAAATTTTTCCCCATTGGAACAATCGAGTAATTACCATACCTAAAAGTGTTGTCACACAAGGAACTTAAGCCATAACAAAATATTCTTAATTATAATACATATTGGTGTCAAAATTTTTGTCAATTTTGCTAATAGAATTTCTCATTAATGAGAATGTATTGTATTGTATTCTACTGCGTAGTATTTCACTACCTTTCAAATACACCATTTGTTGTATTTTATTACTAGTACATACTTTTTTTTTTATTGAACTTAGGAAATGTTAATTACAGTATTCAATACTAGTACATACTTGATATTACAAAAAATGTATTTGGATTTTTTTCCATTGGCTTTTTAGCAAAAGAAGCAATGGAAAAGGGACTTAACCCAGTGGTAATTGACAATACTAATTCAATGAGATGGGAGATGAAGGCTTATGTGGTATTGGTAAGTACGTGGAAAGTGAAAATGTTTGCATAACACCTTTTAAAAAAAGGTTCATTTTATATCTGTAAAATGGTCTTATTAATAAATGTTTGACCATGAAAGGGGGGTGCTCGTGAGTCCAGTAGTGCATTGATCATTTATAATGAAAAATATACATACATATAAATAGAATGAAATATTACAGGTTTGAACAATCTAGCTGGACTCTGTCCTATTACCAAGCAAATCATGTTTTGGGTTCAGCAATTCTGTGTGGTTCTAATACATCAGATTGTGTGTAAAATCTCTATATTTCAACAGCTTGAGCCTGCAGTGCCCTCAGGGTTTTTTCCAGGTGTTAAGCAAGTTGAAAAAATTGATTTCCGTTGAGAAAGAAATTGGCTCCAAGAGTCATTGATCTGAAGTTTCTTTTTTTGCACCAAATCTTATTTTCCCCAAGAAAAGCAATTTTCCTGCTCTTTTCACATTTAATAAGTAAGAGCTAAATGGATCCTGATACATATACATTACATTTTAGACTACCTTGCCTTACTGACATGTCTGAAAGAAATATCGACAACAGGCACTTTTATTTAAAGGTAGTGTGCATCCATTTAAAAATTCCCAAGAGTCATTTTTGATCCTGAAAATCTTCTTCAATACAACTTACGTCAGACAATTGCAAACTGACATGCTACACAAAATTTCAAGTGACTGTGTCTAAAATTGAAATCATGAAAGACTTGCAAAAATACTCAAGAGTTCTTTGTCCAATAAATCCAGATTTTGACCCTGATCTCAACAAAAACCCCAGAATGTATTCCCCTTTATATACTCTTAAGTTTTCATAAAATTCCAGCTATTTTTGTAAGAGTTATGAGCAGTTATGTAAAACAATGGTCTTGTCTCAGAATGTTAATGAAAAATATAAAATGGTGCAAAATCTGGATACAGACCCAGACAAAACCAGTTAACAAGTACTTTCCTCCATAGCCCATGTCCAATCATCCTACCTAAAATTAGGATGATCAATAAAAAAAAATATGGTCTGTAGCATGCAAAGAAGTAGACAAATCCACAAATAAACATACAAACAAGAGAATCAACATAACTTGTGAAAATATTTTTGCAATTAAGTTGATGAATAGCATTTGGGGGTAAACAAGATATTTAAACTTTTTTCAAAACCATATTTTCATTGGTCTAAATTGGACCATAATTTTACACACCTTAAATCACCAATATTTATATTCTTCACGTGAAATAATATGAGGATTGGCCTCACTCCAACATGTTCATTTTCTACAATTAGTGTCTCCAGTCTGAAACAGACTCAGCATTGCAAGCTTAATATGGTTTTCTGAATTTCAGAGGAACATGTAATTAGAGAAATTTTGTTATGGTATGCTGTTTCTGGATTTCCAACCATAAATTCAACATATATTTTTAATGGCACAGACTAAACTGCTGAAATATTTATATTGCAGGCACAGAAATATGGGTATCATGTGGAGATCTTGGAACCCAACACACCATGGAAGTTCAATGTGAAAGAATTAGCAAAGTAAGTACACCTCACACACACACATACACAGGGGCAGATACAGACCTATTTACTGACAGTCTTCCAAATTATCTTTGTTGATACATCCTCCAATTTTGACCATCTTCCAACGTGAAAAATTGGATACCTGTCAATGTAAACTTGAAAATCTGACCGTCTTCCGGAAGACCCAGAAGACGGCCTAAATCTGCCCCTGACACACACACACACACACACACACACATTAAGAATATATGTGTGTTTGCATATTGACTTCTCAAACCAGTGTTTTATTAACAGTAGCAGAAAATGATAAAAGTTATAAATAAGGAGTTGGATAGTTGAAGTATTTGAATTTTGTTTGCCATTACTGTGAGTCATGGCATCGTGAATTTTTTTTTTTTTTCGTAGAGGTATATGCACCCTGTATGTATGTCAAATTGTTTGTATCTCCACAAGTTCTGCTGTTCTTTAAAATTTGTATACAGTATAGACCCAATTGGTTATAACAGCCTTTATGAATTATTTTCTACCAAAATTTAAATTTTATTAAAACTCAAAGTGCTAATTCAAAATATTAGCTGGTTTTGTACTGTGTCAAAGGTATATTTTGTGTGTCTGCAAATGATAAAAATTGACAAAGAAACAACTATATTATTAATGTTTCATAGTTGCCTTTAATTTCTAATTTGTGGTTTTCTTTATTTGGAACCTTTCAATTTCCCCTGTGTAATGCAGTGGTACTATTTATTTGTGTTCTACTGTATCATCTTCTATATCTCTGACTTACAGAAGAAACACTCATGGTGTCCCCAAGGAAAGAATTCGGAGTATGTTACAGAGATATGAAAAGAACGTAACAGTGGAGTCTATTTTGGGGTCAGAGATGCCAGCCAAGATAACAGGGTGAGTTGTATGGAACAGCGGCCAGATGACTTTGTCATAAAAGATACTAGAGAAAGGAAGAATTGTTTAAGTATTGAAATACACCAAATGTCCATTTTCTGTGTTGATGTCTTTTTAAAGGCTCAAAAGGTTGTTTTCAGTTATAATTTTGTCTTATTTGTAGGTAATGGTGTGCTTTTAGCAAAAGGCTTAGCTTAATAGTTTTACACCAAATGGAGCAACTGTAATTTCCATTCCATTGATATGATTTTATTCTCTGCAAATTGTTATTGAGAATCCTTTACATTACATGATTATATGTGCACATAAAATACTTCAATCATTTAAGCTTCAATGTTGATAATATATAATTCTAAGACCAAACTGTAATCTTAATTCTGCATTTGTGAAAACTAAAAACTGTATTACACATCTGTACTAATTATTCAACCTTAATTTTCTTAACATAAAAACAGTGGAAGAATGTATCTGTCATATGACCTGGATATTAGTTGAAATTTTAATATAAAATGTCAAAAGTTAGAAGTTAATTGCATATTTGCCTTTGCAGGAAGCAACAGCAGTCTCCTAAAGCAAAGCCAGGCAAAGGTCATGGTCAGAGGCAAGGTCGAACCCGTGCAGCAGCCACAGGTTCTAAGGGCAACTCGACTGATACAGTAAAAACTACCAACCGGTCTGATAAGACAGCAGAAGCTCAGGGAATAAACAAGGACAATGTTCCCCCAACAGAGTCAGGCAATAATGATCTTAAAATGCATGGGGATATATGTAGTATTGAAACTGACACAGATCTGGAGTCTGTTATTAATGCTGAACTGAATGAGGCTGACCATGTCAGTTCACTTTCATCTCATGAAAGTTTAACCCTAGAAGCTCCCAGAAAAGAAGACCCAAACAGGCTTGTTTTAGGGGAACTACAGGCAACTCCAAATGACCCAGATTTGATGGTGCAACAGGCAGTTTCAAATGACCCATATAATACATTACAAATCAAAACTCATGAATCAGATAAAACAGATCTCAGCGTGCAAGTGTTAGACGATAGAGATAGTTCTGTTGACTTAGATCAGGAGTTTGAAAGGTTTTTGGAGGCTGAATCTGCTGTAACAGATGAAAAAGTGAATTTAGACAAAGAATTGGATCCTTCCAGTGCTACACTGGATATGAATGCTTCCACACAATCAGATAGTGCTGGCACTTGTACAACAACTACTACATATACTGCTACTAACTCAGCTATAGAAACTGCCTACTGGTCAACACCAACATCAAAAGAACAGCCCCCCTGTGAAGCTCCAGCACCTGACCCACTATCTACAGACCCTGGTACCAGCCAGGACCATAGCACAGTAGACTGGCACGTGCCAAAGACTAGGAGAGAAAAACTGGAAGAACAGAAGAACATGAGGCAGCTGCAACAAAAAAGTTCAGAAGTTGATGTGAGTAGTAATTCCCAGTCCCAGAATACTGTGGTACCATCAAGTGACAAAGAGTTGGAGATTCAGACCAGAGTGACCAATGGTGTCCAGTCAGAGGGCAGTTCAGTCGGCTCCACACCGTCCAGTCCAAGGTCCCAGAAACCCAAGCGGATGCCCAGCAAGAAGAGGCTTGCTGCCCGATTGAATGCACCCAAGCTTGACTCGAACACCAAGCAACAACTTCTTCAGGGGCACTGGGTCCTTCCCAGCTTCGATACTTCACAGATCCCCACTGATACACAGTTACCTGGTTTACAGAAACTTCAGCTGTCCCCAGACGCACTACAGCCTGGAGACACAAAACAACTAGATATGTTGAGTGCAGGCTCTCAGACCACTGCCCAGGACAAGGCCCTTCTGCAGAGGGTTAATTCAAACTTGGCCATTGGTCAAGAAATGGACGGTGTCCACATTATACGTGGAACTGCCAGAGTGATAGCTGTGTCAGACAGTGACTCTGGTAGTATGGACTCCAGAGAGAGCACACCTAGCAGGCAGTTACGACTTATGCTGGATAAAAGCAGCATGACGGAAGACGAAGAGGTGCCAGTGGCTGAGAGAGATGAGAAATCAAATCTGGCAAAGCTTCAGGTCTTATTTCCTACTGTTCCAGTGGAAGATTTGAGAGATTTGTTGGAGAAATGTGAACAGAATTTAGGCTGGGCGGTTAATATTTTACTGGACTCAAACAGGGAGTCCATAACTCTAACCCCCAAGGTCAACCCTGTTCCAACTCCCCCAGGGTTACCTAAACCACTCTCACTTGCTGAAATGTGCAGTGGATATTTAGACAAGAGAGCTGCTTTGAGTCAAGCCTCTGCTTGTGATGACTCCCCAGCAGAGGGGGTTGCTCTACAAACAAAAAGAGAAACCAACACCAAGGTTATAGGAGGTAGTTTTTCAAGCAGAGGGGCTCTTTCACTATCACAAGACAGGCTTGGCGAAGGATTTCCTCCTCTTGGTTCAAATTATGAAGAAGATTTTATCAGAGAGACATCTGTTTGTGACAACAGTGACAATAGTGATAGTGAGAGTGAAGAAAGTTTGGTAGATGAGGAAGACAGTGGACTGATCCTGAAACTGCCAAAATCTTTTGCTAGGAAACTGGAAGAAATGTTTGGAGTAGTAGGGGAGAAAATTGCAGGTAGGCTTAAAGAATGCATTTGACACAGTTAAATCTGAATCCTTCTTTTAGAGAACTAAATGAATCAAAGTTAAACCCAGGGATGTAAATGAAGTTGTTTTAGTCTGACTTTTCAAGTCTTTTTAGGGGTGTGGGCAAACTTTTTAACTTTTCTGGTCAAATATACAATTTCACTCCATTTTTCCCAGACATGGCATTTTTAGGTCTAAATTTAAGATATATACACAAAACATTCCATCTTAGGTTTGATAATTATTTCCTATTTCCATCAAATTTATTTTATTTTATTTATTCCTCCAGACACTCCAGCAGACTTAAAGGTGAGCCTCAGCTATGAGGTTGCCAAGAGTTTACATGACTGCTGGCTGAAGACACTGCAGAGAGCCATGTGGAATGAGACACAAGACATTGCACAAATGGAGAAAGAAGGTGAGCTCACATAATTACCTGATTTGTTATTGTGTGTGTGTGTGTGTGTGTGTGTGTGTGTGTGTGTACATGTTTGTGCAAGGAAGGTAGCTAGTAGCAGAAGTGATTGTGATCCCCCTTGTTTGTTATCTTTTTACATCCAACATTCTGATCACAAAGAAGGCTTCTATCAAATGTTTCAACTGCTCTACTATCCTTTTTATTTGTGATATTTTTTATTTTAAATTTATTTGCTTATTGCAAAGGAGAATGCAAGATGAATAGAACTACGCGTGTAACTTTTTTCAATTTTTTTTTTATTTTTACAGATGAAGAATTAGCAAGACAATTGCAAGAGGCTGAAAACTCCAGATACAGCGGGGTACATCCAAATGTAGACTGGTTCTCCTTCCCAATAGATGGCAGTTCAGTCAAAGACAGGCTACTGAAAGGTGATTCTGACAGCATGGATGGGTCACAGAAGAAGAAAAAGCCGCGAAAGTCCCAGGCCCAGAGGAGAAAGCTGAAGGCCAAAGCCCTGCCTGTACAGCTGAGGGAAATAATGGACCAGCAGAAGGCACTGCAGGTTGAAAGAAATGTAAGGAATACTTATAGTCATTTGTATGGCCTGTTACCAGTGTATTTTTTATGAAGCAGCTTTCATTATATATAGATAAGTTTTCACTGCCATTATAATTTTCTTTGATTGGCAAATATTTAACCTGGTAATATATTCCAAAGATGTAATTGCAACTTCTGTCTTTAATGAAAAAAGTTTTTCATGGTATCTTGATAGTATGATATTCTTGGCTTAGAGATTACTAAAGAACTGAAGTCATTCACAACATTTTTATCCACCTCCTGTGGACTTTGATCAAATGAATGGGGCACCTATTTCTACAGACGATGGGTTGAAATGCTGTATATAAGTCTTGTTATTTAGTCAAGATTAACTGTTTTATCAACTTCTCTTTTATTACTTTCACTTTATGACAGTATCACTTGATCAGTTATTAACATTTTCAAAATGATGTGTTATGTTTAAGCTTCATTTTGAAGATTATTCTCTATGATAACACAATTATTTGATTGCATCTAGTAATTATCTCCATTTTTTCTCATCTTTCAGCTCCATTTAGCAGAGAACAGTTCAGATAATAGTATAGCTACAAGGATCAAGCGTCAGCAGTTAGCTGAGATGTTCCCAAATATAGATGAGAAACCACTAGATGAGCTGTTTGCTGCTAAAAAGTAAGGAAAGACCCCATCCATGGCCTAGCTTCAGGAAAGAACTGTAGAACACAAGTTGGTCTTAACTTTTAGACCAGTTTTCTTAGTCTGCTTGGATCCAAAGTGGATGTATGTTTCTCTACTTGGTGGACCTGTTTTATCAAAAAAAAAAAAAAAAAGATAAGGCTAATGATATAGACCAGTGGTTACTTGATTTTGGTTGACTTTGAACTATTATAAAATTATGGAGATTAGTAATAAATGTTTTCATTAAAAAGTTACAGGTTACCATCATACAAACTGTAGATAACTTAGATCGAAATGAGCACTGGTTGATATTGTGTTCTTTTCATACTCTCCACTTGCCCTCTGAAACTTCCAGTCCCCAAATATCCTGTTATCACAGAAAATTAAGCAGAAGTGAGGCGATCGTGGAAAATAATGTATTCTTAGGTTTTGTGCCAAATATCAAAATTGTCATCTTTATGATACTCTTGTAAGAAATCTGCAGAGTGTAGTTTAAGGATATCTATATGCAAGGGAAATTAAATCTAATACATTATACTGGGCTTACAAAATTATAAACTTAAAATCTAACATTGATATCTTTACCACCAATATACTTTTGCCCTCTATGTGACACACTATTGGATGAACCAGAGCATCCACTCTGTCATTCTTATGCCTTATTGTAGTCACATTTTCATCTTCACATTGTTTACACATTATTCAATTAATTGAACATTTGAGAATTGCAACAGTTTCTGCATTTTTGTTTTTGTAATCTCCCAATTTGTTCCCTTGCTTTCAAATTCATAATTTAAAAAAATTGTTTTAAGAAGGAAAAAAATTCATCAAGTCACTAGTGCATTCATTTATTCATTAGCTCATGTATTTAGATATAAAGTGGTCCATGGTCTTTACCAAAACCTCCCCTTGTGACCAACCAGTTTCTTGTCCTTTCAGCTATGAGCTGGGGCCAACCATAGAAGTAGTGAAAGAAGTCCAGGGGAGAACAGCGCCCCCTAGGGATGTGATGGCGCCAGAAGCCCTGGCAGAGTATGAGAGATTGCTAATAGAGAGAGCTCAGCAGGAAAGTCTTGAAGACCAGGTTAGCCTCCAAAATTTGCCACACATGTACACACATGTACCCATTTGTGCGTTCTCACACACACGCACACGTGCGCGCACACACATTTGTTATTTGTAATTTCATATTGAATTTTTTTATTATGCAAACTTATGCATAAAATGTGCCAGTGAAAAAAGTTTGTCAATGCTGCATGGAATGGTTGTCATGAAAAAAGAGTTGAAAAGACTTTCTCAAAACAAAATAAAATCTTCAGTAATTAGCTAATATCTTTGAAGGTATAGGGTAAATTTTTGTATGAAATCCAACCCCATGCTCAATTTCCCATTAATTTCAGCGACGCTTGGCCTCTAAGCACACAGAGGACTACCAGGACTATGAAACCCCTGAGTACCAGGACTTCAGGGCAGAGGCAGACATGCACTATGCCCTGAGACAAGAGTGCTTTCAAAAAGCCCAAGAGGCCCACAGAAGGGGCATGCAGCAAGTGGCTGTGTATTATTCTCAGCAGGTATGAATGAGAGGCCCAGTTGGGGGTCAGTCTGCATGTAGATGAATATTTATGGGAGCAAGGGTCTGTCTCACACAAGAAGTTGAACAGGACAATTGGTTTAAATTTTATCAACAATTATTTATTCTACTTCAGGATAATTTCACAGTAGTCCATGTAGATGATGGCAGTATTGGTCTGAAGCATAAGTCATATTATTTATTTATTTATATAAACTTCCATTGATTTATCATGTGTCATAGAAGGCTGAAAGTTGGGTTTAACATTCAAGAGCTATTTCACATTTAAGTTATTTTCTACCCCACATTCAATATTTGAAGAATATATTTTTTGTTTTATTAACCATATCAAAGTCTCTCTGTTGTTAGGGTCATCTTCATACTCAGTATCTGAAGGAGGCAAACAGAAGAGCCTCTGAGAAGATCATAGAATACAAGTAAGTAAATGAACCTTTCCAGAACTAAAGTCTTTTGGACAGTAGTAGAGAGTAACCTGTTAATTATCCCATTGATTCTGAGTGCTGGCTTGCAGAACTTTACGTTACATTTGGTTAAAGTTTCATTGTATTAGATCTTATAAAAACATCATGGTTTTCTAGCAATGCTTGCTTACTGGACAAGGCATTAAATCTCATAAAAATATCACAGTTTTCTAGGAATGCTGTCTTTCTGGACAATGTGTTAAATCTTGTAAAAATATCACTGTTTCTAG
Organism: Lingula anatina; assembly: GCF_001039355.2. The sequence continues at coordinate 822,277 of NW_019775724.1, read as the reverse complement.
GAATGCCAGCCTACTGGACAAGGTGTTAGATCTTATAAAATAATCTCCGTTTTCTAGGAATGCTGGCTTGCAGGACAATGTGTTAGATCTCCATGGATTGCATGTACCTGAGGCTTTGGCTTTACTGGAGAGAGAGATGCAGACCAGGGAAGCAGGTCTGTGTACACCAGTAGGCCTGTATCCACACAGACACTCTCACACACATGCTCATTTGCCCAAAAGATTTAACAAAAGTTTGTAGATCACAATGAACTGGATCATGTTTCAGAACAAAATGATACCAGTCTACTGATACCTACATACTACCCATCCAATATCAGAGTGCCTCTGCCCTCCCCATCAACTTTTGAAAGCATTATATATCTGATCGGCTTAGAAATTAAGAGGTGTAGTGTTTTAATATTTGGTCAGAGGGTATCGTGGCAGAGGCATGTCCATGGTGGAGAGGTGGATTTCCAGTGAGGGCGATGACATGTAACTTGGACATCTAAAAGTTTTGGCAGTCCTTACAAAGTCCAATTTTGGCCATTATTCAATTAATGCATTGGGACCAATGGCTGGACCATCACATGCTTCTTCATTTACGTATTTTCTCAAAGAAAGATATTTCCTTGTCCGCCTGTTGATATTTGTGTATGATGGAACTTTTTCATTGTTTCCAGAGTTAAGAGAAAAGCCAGATGCCAGGAAGTTTCACCTGTCTGTGATAACTGGGCGAGGCAAGCACAGTCAGGGGGGGTTAGCTAAGATAAGGCCTGCTGTCAAAGATTTCTTTAAGAGAAAAAACTACAGGTAAGAGACACCTATTCCCAATGGTGTTTTCGTATAAATTTTACATCTATTATTTATGTTTACTTTGGTCTATTTGTTTATCAATTACTCATTTATTTATTCATTTATTTATTTATTTGCCAGTGGAATATGAAAAAAAGCAAATATATGCATATATGTTTTTTTGGGTGTATTATTTGTATTAATGTAAACTGAAATATCTATTTGACTGGAAACAAAAATGAAACTGAACTTTTTTATTTTCAGTTTTACTGAGCCCCAACAAGGCCTTTTGAAAGTTCTTTTGAAGCAGTGACCAATGAAGACTATGGAGCGAATATCAAGTCTGGGGACAGTACTTTTCACAATTGCAGGGCCTTAACACATACGTACTTAAAAGATTTCTAATGCTGTATTTTTATGAATTTATATTTCATTGTGAAATGTATTGAAATGGAGCTAACAAAAAGCACTGTAAGCTTGGTTCATCTATTTTTTAATTATTTTACAGATGTTAAGATCTTTAAATTACTCAATAATTGCAGACAAATTGTGTAGCAATTTGACATTTTGTAGGATGTGTATATCATTTCAATTGATTTTTTTATCTCTCACATTTTTAATCTGTTTTAAAGAAGTAATTTATAAAAAATGAGAGCAAATGGGTTTTTTTAAATTGTTTTACTATTTCAGGAAGAAGGTAGCACTTGTTTACTTGTATATTTTTGTCATAAAATGCGATAAATAAATTATTTTACTTTCAGTAAAATATGTTGAATGGATTTTTTTTTCAACTAAAACCTTTAAACATGGTATTATTTTACACCTTAATGGTGCATTTCCAAGAAGAAATCAACATTATAACAATAGAAATTCTAAATATTATACAGTGAAAAGATGGATTTTGGTTTATTGTCATGTGAGAACGTTATACATATTTGATTTTGAAAAAATATTCATTTTGGAAATTTACTAAATTATTTAAACTGTTGGATCTTTTACTGTTGACAACTTTTGGGCTTGCTGAACATGCAAAAAATTAGAGTACTGAAAAAAAGGATGTTTGCTAAAATTTACGTAAAATTTGAGTGATCCAATGAATTACCATACGAAAATTCCATTGCGAAAAAACTCACAATGGAATTAGTTTCAAGAACGATAAAACTAATCATTTGTTTTGACCTGCAATAGACCAAGTATGAATTTCCCAATTATCTACGTTTTTGCGCCAAATTCTAAAAAATAATATCTCCTGAATTTCTGAAACGTAGCTTATTTGGAATCCATTGCCCTTTCAAATTACATCATTCCAAACGTCTATGACGGCATCATCTGCTCGATGTCCTTATCTGCCGCAGCGGCTTGACAACCTAGTTTGGCACCCTCCAACAGGGACACGGGATTTTTTTTCAAAATATATTCACAGAAATGTCTCTAGCTTATTCTGTGCATTTGTGCTATTGCAAGAATATATTGAATTGGCTTCCTCCCACACCTGGCCTGTAGTATAGAGTATTAGTATGCTCCTTCCTGTTTATGTCTTTCGATACCTTTATATAATAGTTCTGGAATAGTCTGACACGATTTTGCTCCCATTTGTTGTATACTATATATCATTCAAATACAATAAACTAATCTTTGTCCATATTGCAGGTATTTACAAGTACATATTTCCGCATATTTTGATAATAAGATATCCCCATATTTTGCATGCGTTTCCATCAACACAAAAAGAAATTCACTTAAGAACAACAATTGGCTTGTATACATGTGTTTCAAAATTCACGAGAACCTCATTAAAAGTAGCCCAGAAACGCCGAACCTGGCACGAACAGCCTAGATATCATTTTGTGGATATCTGGAAATATCCGAAACATAAAGACATCTTTTAAAAGCGGTTGTTTTGTGTTCGGTTCATCGATTTATATCCCGCAAGATGATGCTGTTTCTTCACACTAATAGATACATCGCTACGTCATATACATAGGACATTAACACATTGGGAAGTTTCCAAATCATTGTCTTTGAAACGCTGACCGTTTTGCCGTTTTTAAAAAGGCTAAATATAGGCCTGCAATCCACACAATCTACTGGAAATGCAACTTCTGACCAAAAAAACGTCAACTGGAATGGTTCAGAACTCGTTTCATGCGTAAAAGCATCGGTATTTTTTGTCATACTAGAGAGTCTGTAGCACTTCAATTCACCCAACTGACAGCTTCCTGGAGAAAGGTGTGACGGAACTGTTTTAACCAACACAGCGTGTATCAGACTCTAAACTCTTATTCTAAACAGTTTCCATAAACTCACGCCCAGAACAAAGTCCACTATTTCAGCAGCTGTCATCAAGGTGCTCCCCAGCACGAGACCCAACGCTCCCCCGATATCTGCGAAGAGGGTCAGAGCGCTGTACGCCTCCTGTTGCACCACCTCCTCGACGCTGATGTCAGAATAGAAAATATTAAGATCAACAAGGCTTTCCTTGAAAAACGATGCTTGTACGTTGTACATCGCGGCCAGTCTGTTTATTAGTGGTTCAGCCATTTTGGTGTGTGAAATTGAGTGTGTATAAAGGGTACTTTGACAAGCCTCCATGCAAGCACAGCCATTGTAACCAGCCATCGGTTCTGTGCTGATATTGAAACATCCAAACATGACATCTTTGAGGTTACAAGTTCGCATACCGTCGATTGTTTGGTTGCCCGTTATTGGTTGATGAAACAAGCGGCAACCACATGCTTGCATGCCAATAAAACTGAAAAGAAATATGTATGTGAAATGCACATCATCTCTGATTAGAAGAGGTTTCCACATCGATCACATATTATTAATTCTGCTGTCAAAAATTTAAGTGACTTTTTTAATGGTTTAGGTTATTATTTGCAAGCACTGAACGTGTGCTAATCATCTCAATTCACACTTGAAAACATATTGCAGTAAAGCACATATTTCAGCCAACACAGCGTGGATTAGACTCTACACTGTAAAAACAGTGCTTAGCATTTAAATACATACAACATTCGTTAAGCACCTATACGCATTTAGAAATATGTGTAAAAGCTAAGCACGTATAGCTTTTCAAGCGTTTCACAGAAGAAAAAGCTAGACACGTTGGCAGTGTTACACGTTTAGCTATGTGCTTAGCTTCACCGGTATATGGATCTATAATAAGTCTATCACAAGCTAAGCACATTGGCTAAGCACTTCCCCTGCTAAGCGCGTGAGGCTGCTAAACATATGGAGCTGCTATAGGTGTGGAATTCCTAAACGCGTGGAGCTGCTGAACAATACCCTCTATCAAGGCCGCAGTTCTTGGGGACATTTTTTGCTGAGGCGACATCAGACCAAATTGACTATCTATTTATCTAGAGACATATCTGTGAAAAATCAATCTGTCGCCCTGGTAGAGGGTAGCTGAACAACAAGTTTAGCTTTTCAAGCTTCTTTCAGAAGAAATAAAAATGTTTAACATTTTTAGAAGTGTCGCACTTTTAGCTATGTGATTAGTTTCACCGGTCCCATAAGTTTATTACAAGGCTCAACAATTTGGCTTAACACTTCCCCTTGTAAACGTGTGGAGCTGTTGGAGGCGTGGAGCAGTCTGCTCGAACGCTTATGGTAACGCTTATGGTAACGTTATGGGTGTTTTAACTCCATGCAAAATGATGTACAGTAACGTTATAATTTGTAAAAAGATTCGAAGACCGTTTCTACAAAATTTTATGATACATGTAACGTCATTTTGTGGAGTTTTATCAGCGTGTTTATAACATTCTGGAAAAACATTATATAATGTTTTGAAAACATTCTTTATATAAATAACCAAAACACGTCTTATGCTGTTTGAACTACAGTTAGCGGTTAATTCCAAAATGGGCTTGGGGTTAGTCGGCGACTAGAGCGGTGCAAATATTTGGACTATCGGTACCGAAATAACCAGCATGTGATGAAAGCTTAAATAAGGTATTATAATGAATACCCCGCCATCATCCTGATGTTCATTACTTCCGGAAAAAAATAATAGATATCAATACCGTAACGCATTTTATCAAAATATGGAGAAAGGTGTTTGAAAGTAAAAATGATAGTTGTTTCGTGCCTTTAGTGAACTAGTGAATAATCCTAACCTGCTTTTCAGAAATACATTCCAATAAACTTCCTCGCAAGGTCAGCTAACACAAGGATGAATAAGTACAGCTGTAAAGATGATAGTGGGAAGTCAACGATGTTGACAGTTCACGGTACCCTGGTTTAGAAAGAGATAACTATAGCAGTTAAAGGTGACCGTGACTTCGTCTGTGTGTGTGTGTGTGCGTGCGCGCGCGCGTGTGTGTGCGACTAAAACAGTTGAAACCCTTAGCACCTAAAAGTTAAACAAATACACCCTACATTTATAAGCCGTCAAACACGTCATACTGCTAAACACAAGCGTGTAACATGTTAAGAAGCTAAGCATGTTAGGAGCGAAACGCGTGGAAAAAGTGAGACAAAACAGGCGCTTAGAAATGTGTTTAGGAGCTAAACACTGTTTTTACAGTGTATATTCTCTTTCCAAACAGTTTCCATAAACTCACGCCCAGAACAAAGTCCACTATATCAGCAGCTGTCATCAGTGTGCTCCCTTTAAACCTGTATATAATAATGTGGATTGCTTTCCCCATTTAATGTGTGAATAAAGTAACTATTCGTGACGCACTACATGAGAACCAGTTAGTTAGCAACCGGCTCCATTTGTTATAACGGATAATACAACTACACATGTATTAACAGATGAATAAAGTACACGTTGTTTCCTCCCTGTCACATTTTGAATACTCACAGGCAAAGACGGCGATTTTCTGTATCATTGTTTCAAGAATCTACTTACGAGCATTCAGCATCACAATTAAGTTTGGTATATTTGGGGAAGTACTTCAAAGTTCTCTCTTTGCACTGTCCGTGTGGGGGAGGGAGATTCGTTCGCTGGAAAAATACATAATATAATATAATATAATATAATATAATATAATATAATATAATATAATAAAGGTCACTAGTTATATGCCTTAATTCTGTTAGTTGGCTTCAATATCTCTGAATTGTTTTAGGATTCACTGTAATTTATTTTGTGTGTATGAGTATATAAGGAGAAGAACTTTGTATCAGAGATCAGAGAGATTGTAGATCAGAGCTCAGAGTGAGTTTGATCAGTCGAACCGATAGCTGGATTGTCCCTGCTGTCTTAGGAGACGCCAGATCTCTCAGCCAGAGAAATAAACGTAGAGATCAGTCAGTTTGTAGTTGATCTCTGGAAACATATCACTGCTGCTGTGTTTCCTGCTGGAGAAGGAACACAGACCAAAGTGTCCCCCGTGATAGTACTCTTGTGTTTTGTATTTGTGTAATCTAATATTATATTATAATATAAACATATGAGTTGTGTTGTGTCTCTAAGCAAATGTTTCCAGAGCTCTTATTAGCTTTCACACCTATTGTGAAATACACTCAAAATTACATTGATGGTGTGATTTTTTTTATTTAGAATAATGACTTCGTCAAGTACTTAAGTGTGAACGAGAGTGAGAAAGAGCGTGCGGATAGGGTATCATTCATGTATTGTCGTTTTATTATATATGTTATACTTATTTATCCACATACAATGAAATTTCCCGGTCTTGGTGGTGGATGTGGTATATTGGTATCATGATATCTAATATCCAACTGGTTGCCAATAAGTCGCTGATTGATTTGCCACTGGTATGCAACTGATTGTGCGTTTTTTTCTCTCAATTCAGCCCCAAGCGTTTACCTCTAACAACACAAAGTAATTGAATCGTGTATTTTTTTTACATTCTCATCCTTGAGGTGAAAGTACCAAGCACTGGAAGGATGTTAAACTGTATTTACTGAAACAATCTTTTTATAAATGATTGGACATTTTTAACGATCTGTTAAATTATTTGTAGATAATTTTAATGGTTGAAATGTGATTATAAACAGGAATTATACATTTTTTTTTTTAGTTTTTCTTGCATCTGTCTATTTATTCCAGTGTTTATTCAGATAATATGGCTTTCCAAATTTTAAATGAGATAAAGCGATGAAACATTCAGGATATCAGGATATTAACCAACGATTTTCACAAAATAATAAAAGAAATAAACATAGCATCAAAAACAAGCACACTGGTACTTACATCGTATGGAAAATACGTGGCGTATGCAAAACTTCTCAGTTAGTGTAAAATCTTGCCAACTAATACAATTTATTTTTCATTTCTATTAAATATTATGATTTATGATCATGATTATGAAAAATTTTCTATGCTCAAATAGGCCACCATCGTACGCCTATTTTACCGCGGTTGCTTGCAACCTTTCAGCAACATGTTTTCGAATGCTTGCAACCGGAAAAAAACCTATTAGCAACCAAGACTAAAAAGCGTCAATCGACCATGCTGTTGCCACTGCAACCTTTTAGCGACCTGCTGCCAACTGTTTGCGACCGGTAGGACACTTGTTAGGGACCACGCGACTAAAGACGGTCAATCGACAGTTGCAAGTGGTATGCGACTAGTTTTATCTGGTTATAGCGACCTACTGGCAACCTTTAGGATACCGATATTTTTCATCTTTAGTCGCACTGGTTGTCGGTACACAAAAAAGACCTTTATGTGTCAACGGTCGCTGGCGACCTGTTAGCAACCTTATGCGACCACTTTTCTCTACTTCTATGTTTAAAACCTATGCCAACCTCCTTGCGACTGAGGTCGCTAAAATGTTGCCATTTGGTTGCAAGCGCAGTGTGACCCAGGTTTTAGGTATTCATTATCTTGGACAAAGTTGCGATTAGATCTATAAATATGGGTTTAATTAAGCAGCGGACATACCCGTCTTTGTTTCATAGCTATGGCAACACTTTCTCCCGGTGACACTTTTAAACCTAAGCCTATCATATGGGGAAATTCGCCTCGCTCGTGCATCAGTACCTGGGAATTAGACAAAGGCTTTTTTTAAAACTGGTTTGCAATGGTTGCATATATATAAATATATACAGTGTTCACACACACACACACACACACACACACACATGGAGCACATTCTAAGCAAAATTATCCATCAGTTTGTTCAAGATATATACATGTAGTCCAAAGATCGAAATTTCTATACAAGTCATAATCTTGACTGTAATATCTTTCAAATATAAGATTCTGAACAGGAAGGCACACGGTGGTGGAGGCGTTATAACAGGACCGTGACCGCCATAATACTTCGCGGTCAATTACTAATTGCTAACTTAATTAGTAACTGCTGATGGACGTTTTCGTCCAGATTAGTCTTAAGCTATCACGTGAGCTTCAAAACGTTTTTGCTTGTACACAAACAATGATATTTAGACTATGCAGCATTTTCTTGTCATTAATTCGGTTAGCATTTTGTAATTTGAAATACAGTACCATGCAAATTACTTTTAAAGTTGACGGAATATTTTCAAACGTCGAAAAAATACCTTACAATTTATCATTCAACGGTCACTATGTGCATCTATTGAATTAAGTAGATGGACTTGACTTCTCACTATTTCAATACGAAACCCTTCTCATCACATTTAATACATATATTTTCGATATACCATCAATAAATACTGTACATATTAAATCATGGCATACCGTGTAGCCGGATTTTGTGGTGAAATTTAGATAATCGTCCTGGTGCGAAAAAAGCCACATCTGTAATCCACTTAAGCTGCCTGCTCTGTGCACACTCTTCAATTCACCTTCTTAAAGAAACAAGAACAACGACAAAGGCAATACGTCGGCAGTGCCAGGATCCAAGGTGTCCCAAAATATGCATTCAAAATATGGCGCATGTGGTCTGGTCCATTAGCTATACACAAATTTAAACATGCCATAATAGTTTTTAACGTCATTTCAAAAATAATAAATCAATCAACTTAACCACGATGTCAGAATAACCGATTAAAAACCTAACTAATAATAAATAATTGTCATACAAAAAAAAGAGAAAATTATGCTATTCTTTATATTTATTTATTTATTATTATTATTATTATTATTATCATTATTATTATTATTTTTATTTATTTATTTATTTATTTTATTTTATTTATTATTTATTTTTTTTTTTTTTGCAGGTATCCCTCTGTTTTAACTGATGTTAAACAAATCATAATGAGCCAACAGGAAAATTCCCACCATTAATGTAATATGCTCTGAAACGTCGTATTTTGGCGTCATCAGTAACGTACGACGCTGAAACGGTTGTCGTCTCAGCAATAAAGCCACCTACATGCACTGGCAACGGTCACCTGATGGGAAAGACGGCGAAAAAGGCTGGTTCCATATTGAGGTGGCAGCGTTCCGTTTAATTGGCCTTACCTGCGTTGAATTGGATACAAGATCCCATCTCAGTTTCTATCATTGAAAAATCAGCATCTGTACACATCACCTGATCGAACAGGCAGAACTGCAAGAAAAAAAAAACTTGCTGAATTGCAAGCTAGTATAATAAAATCCTATGGAAATATCAGGATTACAAGAAGCAGATTCGTGTCATTCGTGTTGAAAATGAGCACATCCACCAGGGATGGAAATAAAAGTAGACCCCCAGTGCATCAACATTTAAAATGGAATCGATCAATTTTCGAAAATTAATTTTAATTTTAAAAAGAAAATTGAAACAGATGGTCAATGTATTTAGGTAGATTTATAGAATTTGCGAATAATGGCACGTTTGACAAAACGACTACAGCCAATGTCTCTTTTCCATATGTAACAAAAAAATGTTTTTACTTCACTTTACCTTACGGAGACTTGACAATGATATTGGATGCGATATTTTTAAACCAGTTTTGAATTTCAACCAACAATATTTACGTAAACCCTGATTGATTTTCATGAAAAAAGACGCCCGTTTTCGAGTGGACATTTCTTCCCCAAACATCGCCAGGTGACATCTTGGTCAATAATAATAATAATAATAATAATAATAATAATAATAATAATAATAATAATAAGTCTTATTTTTTAAATAATTACAATATGTCACCTATGACAGCGGTAGCATATAAAGATCAACCTGGTTGAAAACATTTATGGAAATTTTTACAAGTATTATACAATTTTAGAATGATAAGACGTGTATTTCTACTTACTGTCGGCTTTAGATCCACCATCTTGTATTGGTTTCTGGTGTGGAAATCTGTCCAGTTGTATTGCTCGATATTGGTAAGATTGAAGTTTAACATGTCAAAATAGTTTGCCTGTTTGAGATGTCCGTTCGCTTTGAGATACGGCAGCTTAAACATATTGTTGTTGCAGATGGTTACTGTGGGGAAGTGAATTGAGTCGTTGTGATGGAATTTTATATCCACCAACGCTGGGTTCTCGAGGAAATAGGAAATGCGGTTCCACAGATGGAAAATTAAGAAACCTGACCCACATAAAACGAACGCTAGCCACAGTAATCGCCTGACAGGTGAGAATTTAGGATTGGCCACCTGCTTCATCCCGAGGATGCTAACGTTATTGGCAAAGTCAGATATCTCGTCCTTCAGGGATGGGATGGTTTCATCCTTCTGCTGGTCTAGCTTACCTTCGGTAATATTGGTACCGCGTTGTGTTGGCTCGTTGCTAAAGTCGCCATGCATATTGTTGTACTGTTTTATAAATTCTGTTCCTTTTTCTTCAAATGGAAATGGGTGGACGCTAGACATTTTCTTTTTGTTTGTATTTGGTTTTGATGTGCCAGAATCTACGAGAAAAGCAGGCGGTTAAGTCACATATGTCTTAAAAAAATATTAAAATCTGTTTTTCGTCACTGTTATTGCAGAAGAACAATTTGATTATATAGCGGAAAAAAGGACAGCAGACGCAATTTTAGTGGCGAGGAACATCATCCCGATATTTACGAAAAAGAAGGAGAATCAAGTCTGGTTCTTTTGATTACTCCAAAGCTTTCGACTCTTTGTACCACGATGCCCTCTGGAAGACCCTCAATGGCTTCGAAGCCCCAAAACACCAAACGTTGCCGCTGAAAAGTTTGTATGATCATGCCAAAGGAGTGATGCGGGTAAACAACCAGTACAAAGAATAGTTTTTGTTTGAAATTGAAATGAGACAGGGATGCCTGGTATCATTGCTTCTTTTCAGCGCCACTGGAGAGGGAATCATGCAAGAAGTCCCAGAAAGGCTCCATGACCGATCTGGTAAAGTCCTTGCGGGAAGAAAAAATATGCTTATGATACGACAATGGCGGCTAAGTAAAGAAAAGAATAGAATGCAAGGAGATGAGAGGCGATGATGAATAAAAGCAGAGAAGCAGGTCTCAACGTCAAAAAGCCAAAACATCTGCAATACCAGTGCATAGGGAGTGAGAGATGGTGACAGTCTTATTCCACTCCCTTTTGAACTTCAGATAGTAGTATAATTTTCGTTGTACATGGATTTTTTGCATTGTTTTGCAGTATTTTGAACGTGTCTTCGTCGGTTAAAAGAAGCAGTGTTTGTATTCGTTTGAGGGTGTCTAAACCAAAATGATATTCTTAATCCTATTATTCCTGTACAGTTTACATTATCATAAAAAAAAACAGATTTTTCCGAATCAAAATTAAGGAACGATTATAAACATACGCGTACACTTACCTTGCAACCTCGGACACATCGACGACGAAGTTCAACCGAAATGCTGTATCACAATATCATTTTCAGCTATCGACTTATATTAATGGACATAAACGTGTTCTCTGTTTACCTAGCTACTAATTGTGTGTTTAAACGGGAATGAATTGAGCTAATCCAGCACTACAGACTCGGAATGGGGATGGCGGAAATGAGGGAAGCATCCAGACGTCGTGTCCGGAACAAAAACAGGGCATTGATGTTCCAACCTGGACGGATATAGGCTCAAAATCGATTAAAGCACAATCCACAAAAGTGACTCTTAAGAGTGACGTCTGTAGTATTCACATATTGTGTAATATTTGCGTAATTCTGACTTGTCCCATTATTTTTTGTTCTCTTTTGCATTATTACTTCCAATGCAGAAAGAAATTGACAGAAATTATTGAGTTTTTTTTAAGTTACGTAAATATAACAAAAAATATGGGAGAGTCACGTTTTATTTGTGACGGTCTCAAATTGGCCAAAACTAGTTTATGACATACTTAGCCACTGCGTAAGCTTACCTGTAATGCTGAGCGGAGAGAGATCGAATATGAGGAGGTTTATGTGAGAATAACTGCGAATTAGTCAGCCGGTAAGTTAGTAAACCCACAGGACAAAGACTTTGTGGCAGACGAGAAGAAATCGAACCGCTAATTATTGTTAACTGTAAAGGCACAATAGCTCTACTTAATGCCAGCAATTAGTCTTCACCCCAATGTGCTCGTGGTATTGACTAGGCTGTATATGTATAGGGACTCTTCTAAATCACTATTCATGTAGCTCGAATCACTATATAAAATATAGGCGTAAGATAAAGCATTAAGGGAACAATATTATAATGGACTATTCTAATATAAATTAATCTCCTCGCTGGGGTCCGGTGCACACCCCCTGGCAATCGCACGAATATAAAAGGAAGCAATTTAGCGTTTTATCATGTGTGCTATTTTAATTATACTTAAATTGGTGTCAGCTAAAACATAGGGCGATTTCAAGTAATCTAATGCTCTAATGCACTTTTAAAGACCACTTGTATCTGTTTATTAACACGTCATGACTAATGGAAAGTGATGTGCATAAGTTATGGGTTCCACATTTTGACCACGTTAATTACCGTTGGATTTGAAAGGAATCTAGAGTGATATCGATAAAACTTAAGCTCAACGTACTTGACAAACCGATCGTCAAATTTACCAGTGCAACCTGTTAATTACCATCAAACAGTACACCACAGTTGCGACTGTCATCTTATTGACACAGAGAGGGGTCGATTTTGTAACTGTTTCACACATTATAATCGTCAATAAATCAATATAGTTTAAACGCCGGGTCGACAACTTAATGGTTTATACATGGTATGCGGCAGTAATTATACTCAGCGTAAGCAGTAGGCAGAGGTACCAGAAATAATGAAAAATAAACTGTTAAATTGTAAATTTGGAAGGTAACAGTTGTGGGTCAATCATTAGATAAGTGATGATTTTTGGTGAAGATTCCTGGGAAGGTTAAGGTTTGTCGTAGGTACCGAGCACCGTGACAGGCTATTAAACCGGGAATCAAAAGTTATTTCCCCTTTTATTTTGCAAAGGACCACTCCAGTATTCCAGATATCATATATGAAACCTAGAAAAGAACTCCGAGAGCGCAGACGTCCGCCAATTAAGGCAGCAATTTATTATTATTATTGATTGATTATTATCATCTCTTCCTTGGCCCACTTCTGACAGTTCCTAAAAATTTCATCAAAATCGGTCCATAACTTTTTGAGTTATGTTGATGACAGACAAATAAACAAACAAACAGACAAAAAGGAGTGAAAACATAACCTCCCTGGCGGAGGTAATAATTCGTTGAGCAAAACGTATCATAAACATATCATACTGATTCTTCACACCTAATAGATACATCTCTACGCCATATACATATGACATAATCACACTATGCAGTTTCCAAATTATTATGTCTTTGAAACCCTGACCGTTGCTTTGCAGGGTTTTAAATGCCCAAATGACCATCGACCAAAAAATCCCAAGTGGGATGGTTGGGAACTTGTTTTACATCTGCCTGCGTAAAGTCATCTGTGGCTGTGTTAATTGATGTTTTAACAATCACTGCAGTAAGTAGACGGCTTGATTTGTGTCATGCTGGGGAGCCTGTAATACTTCAATTCACCCAATTGGAGAAAGACGTGACTGAACTTTTGTAGCCAAAACGGCGTTTGTTAAACTCTATACTCTCTTTCCAAACAGTTTCCGTAAACTCACGCCCAGAACAAAGTCCACTATTTCAGCAGCTGTCATCAAGGTGCTCCCCAGCACGAGACCCAACGCTCCCCCGATATCTGCGAAGAGGGTCAGCGCGCTGTACGCCTCCTGTTGCACCACCTCCTCGACGCTGATGTCAGAATAGAAAATATTCAGCATGATGATATTTTCACGGAAGAACGATGTATCGGTGTTGTTGTACATCGCGATCAGTCTCTTTATGAATACTTCAGACATTCTGGTGTGTGAAATTGAGTGCGTATAAAGGGTACTTTGACAAGCCTCCATGCAATCACAGCCACTGTAACCAGCCATCTGTTCTGTGCTGATATTGAAACATTCAAACATGATATCTTTGAGGTTACAAGTTCGCTGATCATCGATTGTTTGATTGCCCGTTTTTGGTTGATAAAACATGCGGCAACCACATGTTTGTGTGTGATTTAGACTGAAAAGAAATATTTATGTCTAATTAGAATAAATTTCCAGAGTTTCGATCTCATATTATTCATTCTCAAGTCAAAAACTATTTAAGGACTTTTTTTAATGTTTTGAATTATTTGTAACTACTGATCGTGCGCGAATCATCTCATTTCACACACCACTTGCAAACACATTAACACAGTAAACATGGATGTTTGCTTTTTTCTGGACATTTTCCGGAAGACCATGACCCCCCCCCCCCCCCACACACACACACACATGGTCAAAAATCGTTATATGTTCCTTAACGTTGCACGTATGCATAACTGCAAAGACGCGTGTAATGTATGGTAATTAATCAACCCTATGTGTTATAACGGAGAATGCAACTAAACATACATTATAAGATATAAAAAGTAATGTCATTTTCTCTTTTACAAAAGGTAATTCCCTTTTCTCTCTCTATATATATATTCTTAGGTAAAGAAGTTGATTTTTTTAATGTTAAATATTGTCAAAATGTCAAAAATCATTGTCACGCCTTGAAAAATACTGCAAAAAATGGCAGCTCCAGGTAAACGAGAAAAAGTGCAAAATATTAATTTTCAACAAAGCTGTAAAAACAGAACAGCACCTAAAATTCACAATAAATGAAAATATCCTGGAAAACGTTACAGAATATACTTATCTAGGTATCACCTTCACCAATACAGGTAACCTCAAGAAAGCAATACACAATCTAAAACAAAAAGCAATGAAGGCCATGTTTGCGCTTAAAAGCACTTTATCCTCCCAAAACATATCTAATCCACTATTACAAATGAAACTATTTGATAAAACTGTAAAACCGATTTTACTATATGGTAGCGAGGTATGGGGTCAGGAAATTCTCAAAGAAAAATCACTAAGCCTAGATAAAATCAATAACACGTCCTTCGAGCAAATTCACCTAAAAATGTGCAAATGGGTATTAGGAGTGAGAAAAACTGCCAGTAATAATGCCTGCAGAGCAGAATTGGGTAGATACCCAATCCTTACAGATATAATTAAATCCATGCAAAAATACCACACCAGACTTAAAAATCTCCCGAATACAAGAATACTGAAACAAACATTTAGCGAAGAAAAACTCCTGAAAATAGATAATTGGACTAAAACAGAGGCGGCATTTAGACTGAATTGGGGAATTCAACATTGGGATGAAACATCAGACCTTNGATTTAGACTGAAAAGAAATATTTATGTGTCTAATTAGAATAAGTTTCCACAGTTTCGATCTCATATTATTCATTCTCAAGTCAAAAACTATTTAGGGACTTTTTTAATGTTTTGAATTATTTGTAACTACTGATCGTGCGCGAATCATCTCATTTCACACACCACTTGCAAACACGTTAACACACACACACACACGGTCAAAAATCGTTATATGTTCCTTGACGTTGTACGTATGCATAACTGCAAAGACGCGTGTAATGTATGGTAATTAATCAACCCTATGTGTTATAACGGAGAATGCAACTAAACATACATTATAAGATATAAAAAGTAATGTCATTTTCTCTTTTACAAAAGGTAATTCCCTTTTCTCTCTATAAATATATATTCATAGGTAAAGAAGTTGATTTTTTTAAATGTTAAATATTAAAATATCATTGTTTTAAAAATTCACTTACTAACATTCAGCATCGCAATTAAGTTTGGTATATTTTGGGAAGTACTTCAAAGTTCTCTCTTTGCACTGTCCGTGTGGGGGAGGGAGATTCGACAGCTGCAAATACATGTATAATATAATATAATATAATATAATATAATATAATATAATATAATATAATATAATATAATATAATATAAAGATGTGAGGTGCGTTGCATCCGTTACTTCATGGACAGGCACATCTAGATGTCACCACAGGTCTGGTGAGTTATTAACCCTTGTGTTAAAAATTTATTTACGAATCGATTTTCATATTTAGAATACGGAATAAACAAAGTAATTAGTGTGAACGACGACGACAATGCACGGCGCAATACATACTCAAAGAGTTTTTAAAAAGTCATACGTTATGTTTAATCAGCTAGATATGCATTATATGTTGGAGAAAATGTAATGGTGTCTATAAATATTTATGTATAATTACGGACATACTCGTCTTTGCTTCATAGCTATGTGGACACTTTCTCCCGGTGACACTTGTAACCCTAGGCCCGACATATCGGGAAATTCGCCTCGCTCGTGCAACAGTACCTGGGAATTAGACAAAAGTTATACAAATTCGACATAAAATGTTTCAATGATATTTTTTAAAATTCATTACCATATATATATATATATATATATATATATATATATATATATATATATATATATATATATATAATTTGATACAAGATTACATATCGGTCCAAAATGTGAAGCGAATTTTCGTTAAAGGTTATACAGTATGTGTGTGTGTGTGTGTGTGTGTGTGTGTGTGTGTATGTGTGTGTGTAAAACAAGTATTTTTTATAAATTGGCCACAATAAATATACAAATCATTACGACTATTGTCTAGCAATTAAAATGTGATACTAATAAATACATTTAAAACATATCATCTTCTGGTTATTTCTATATGAAACCTTTTGTTCACATGTACGTAAAACATGTACTTCCAATTTTAATAACGCTTAAAAGCGTTAATATAAAATGTATAAACTATTGTAGCATGGTTTACCGTGAAACCGGATATTGTGGTGAAAGATGCATAATCACTCTGTTGTGCAAAAAGATACAGCTTTAATCCAAACACGCTGCCTTCTGTTTCAACACTCTTCAATTCACCTTCTTAAAAAAAACAAGAACAACAGCAAGAACAACTACAATGGACTACCTCAGAATCCAAATGCCCCAGTAAATGCATTCAAAACAACAAGCATTTGGTCCGGTTCATCATCTGTGCATATTTAAACAAAGCATACATGTAGTTTTTATCAATACTTTGAATCAGAAAACATATTATAGTTAAGTGCTTTTTACACTCGTATTTGATATATATTGATAAAAGGAAAACGAAAGTAGGTTTAAAAGGAGATATACGGAATTAACATTTAACTCAGCATTAATACTAGGGGATTTTACATACGTTTTTTTCATAGAAAAAAGAAAATTACGCTGTTAATGAAAATTATATTTCGTTGCCCGTTTTCCCCGCTTAATTGATGTTAAATATATCATAGTGCCCAAAAATGGACGTTCCCACCATTAATGTAATATGCTCTGAAACTTCGTAGTTTGACGTCATCAGAAAAAAGAACCGGTTCCAGGGCTGGTACCATTTTGAGGTGGCAGCATTAACCTTGCCTTACCTGCGTTAAATTGGATACAAGATCCCATTTCAGTTTCGATCATTGAAAAATCGCCATCTGTACACATCGCATTTTTGAAGTAGCAAAGCTGCAAGGAAAAAAATGTAATGAATTGTACGATGTTGTAATAGAATTTTATTGAATGTAAGGATTAGAAGAACCGGCTTCGTGTCATTCGTGTTGAAAAGGCCCCAAAAGCATCAGCACTAAAACTGAACAATAAATTGAAGAAAATTAAGATCATTGAGTTTTAAATTTGTAGGGATTTAGTGAGAAGAGAGTTTACTGACTAATACTGAAACAATTAACGCCAAATAGCCTACAACAAGAAAGCGTAACTCTTGATATATTTAAGAATGATGTTGACAAAACGACTACAGCCTATGACTCTTTTTCTAATGAAACATAATTGTTTAATCAATCTCAGTAATACTAAAATGATAATGTTAATAATGTCCTTTAAAAACTATTTTTATATGTCACATGTGCCATTTTTATCAAATGTATGGAGTACGTAAAACGTGCAGCTGAAGATCAAGCCCTTGATAAACATTTAAAAGACTTTTCTGATATGCTGAGGTATTGTACAATTTTAGAGTAATGTACACATGCATTTCTACTTACTGCCGGCATTAGATCCGCCATCTTGTATTGGTTTCTGGTGTGGAAATCTGTCCAGTTGTATTGTTCGATATTAGTAAAGTTGGGGTGATTGAAGACAATATCAAAGTAGTTTGCCTGTTTGAGATGTCCGTTCGCTTTGAGATACGGCAGCTTAAACATATTGTTGTTGCAGATGGTTACTGTGGGGAAGTGAATTGAGTCGTTGTGATGAAATTTTATATCCACCGACGCTGGGTTCTCGAGGAAATAGGAAATGCGGTTCCAAAGATGGAAAATTAAGAAACCTGACCCACATAAAACGAACGCTAGCCAGATTAATCGCCTGACAGGTGAGAATTTAGGATTTGCCACCTGCTTCATTCCGAGAATGCTAACGTTATTGGCAAATTCAGATATCTCATCCTTTATATTTGGGATGGTTTCATCCTTATGCTGGTCTGGCTTACGTTTGGTAATGTTGGTGCCAGAATGGTGTGACTTGTCTCTTAAGTCGGCACGAAAATTTTTGTTCTGTTTTATAAATTCTGTTCCTTTTTCTTCAACAAAAAATGGATATACGCCAGACATTTTCTTCTTGGTTGCAACCTACAAAGAGAAACCACGTAATTGCACGAAATGGATATTGAAATCTTACTCCTTTGTTTCGAATTGTTAAACATGGTTTTTGACATTTCAATAGATTGTTGTTTTACCTTTTCTTCCATCAGTCTCTTTTATGCCTAAGACAGTAATGTAATTTCTTTTTAATGAGCATTTTTTGTGTATTTTACATTTATAATTGTTTACCATCACATTACAATACGATGAATCATCACACAGATTTTCTGGATTTTCTGTAATATTCTATCCGAATCTATCCATCAATATTACCATCCTCTTACCTGAGTTTAAAAATGTTTTGTACTGTCGCGTTATATCTAAAATTAGTCACTTTTTCCCCATAACTCTCCGTTATAACATATCAATCAAAGTATTGCAATTGCTTTATAAGGAAATGGTTTAATAATTGACCTAGATTTACAAGTGCTTTTTATACAGATGATCTCACTGTGATAGAATGATAACTTTTTAATACCTTTTTGTTGCTTTCTTATACTTTAACTTTTTTCTATTAAAATATTAGTCGTACCATTTGACACGTACTTGCATTCTTTGACTTAGTGACATGTAATTTCATCAAACTTTAAATGAACAAAATAAAATTTGTAGCAATAACTTGTTTTCATTACAATAAAATTGAAAATATGGCCAGGTTTCTTTCCCTTGAGATGTGGCTTATCGAATAAACTAATATTTTGCATAGTTTTGCAGTAATTTTGTGTACCGTTTTCGTCAATAAAAATGAACCAGTACGACAGGTTGTCATTTGTGTGTAAAGTTGTATAAGAGTCACAATTCCAGTGCACTTTACGTTATTATAAAATAAATTTGCATCATTCCGGATCCGAAGACATACGCATACACTTACCTAGCAACCTCGGACACTTCGACGATGAAGTTAAAATGAAATGAGATATCGCAGTTAAGTTTTTACTCTATCGACCATATTAATGCATAGATCTCTGTTTACTTGGCTACTAATTGTGTGTTTAAACGGGAATGAATTGACCTAATCCAGCACTCCTAAAGACTGGGAATGGGGAGGGCGGAAATGAGGGAAGCATCCAGACGTCGCGTCCGGAACAATTAATGTTCCAACCTGGACGGATATAGGCTCAAAATGATGACATCGATTTAAGTGTCATTTCACAAAAAGTGACCCTGGCGTTCACATATTGTTCAATACTTTCATAATTCTGACTTGCCCCATTATTTTTGCTGTCTTTTGTATTATAACTAACAGTGTGGAAAGAAATCAACAGGAATTAAGAATTGATGTGAAACAGTTGCAGTCGTCAGGAAGACGGGGCTATCGGTACTAATTAGATGACCAAGGCACATCGCTGCATATGCGCCCTTGCAGGTTTTCCTCGATATTGCCACACCTGGATTAGTGATTGTCATGTTCTATGGGAAGGAAACTATTGATATTTATATCTTGGTGCCGTTAAGCCTAGTTTATTTATAGTGTGTGAACATTAATTGCTCTACTCACGTTATTTAGTCGTCGCTGTAAGTAAACAAATTAATGGTCACTTTGAAGACAAGTAGATAGGACTAAATGGCGGTCATTTCTAAAAACAAATCCAGTGAATTTATTACATAATGGTGGTTAAATCCTAGCAGTAAATAATTATATACTCATTTCATTATAACATCGAGGAAGTAAGATATGCAATTTCCCAATGTGTGTTAGGCCTAGAGGTTTGTTATTTTTTGTAGTTTTTTTTTTTTCATCCATCCGTGTCAGTTTACACTTATATTCTTTTTGCTACTTCTACCTTTGCTCTGACGCTGTTTTCCATATCAAATAAACAGGGGCAGATCCAGAG
This sequence comes from Lingula anatina, assembly GCF_001039355.2. The sequence goes on along the minus strand of NW_019775724.1, from coordinate 801,753 downwards.
ATACATGTATTTTCTGAAAGTGTTCCAAATTATCTTTGTTGATCCATTCTCCTTTTCTGACCGTCTTCCGACAGAAAAATTTAGAAACCCGTCAATCTAAAGTTGAAAACCTGGCCGTCTTCTGGAAGACCCAGAAGACGGCCTCAATCCGCCCCTGATAAATGCCTTTACATTTTTTTTTATGCTGAGGTGGATTGAATGACTTAGAGAAGACGTCCCACAGAATTAAAACCTTCAACGTAAACTCAATTGAAAAATAGGTTATAAATGTACGATGTATGCATATGCATGTATATAGTACAAAATGTAGTCCCGCAAGGATGTTCTTTCACAGTTTCTCACCACCGAGTCTCAAAAACCATTCGCATTCTTATTTTTAAATGCATCACATCTATCAAGAAGAAGTCGTGTATTAAAGGGACTTTATATCCACGTTAGGGGTCCGCTGCATTACCCCACCCCCAGCAAATCCTCGAGGAAACTTTTATGTAATCCAATGAACTTCATAAATTCAATCGTCTCGATTTATTTTTACATAATGACTAATGGAAGGTGACGTGCATAAGTAATGGGTTCCACATTTTGACAACGTTAATTACCGTTGAATTTTCGAGGGCATCTAGAGTGTGTGACGAAGTTGTTGACTATATCTTTTACGCGAGGTAGCAAATACAACTCAGTAATAATCTTTCTTATTATTTATTTACTACATTCCAGTTGTTACCCGTGCCGCTTTCTTCATTTCTATTTCTACCCAATGCAATCTCTAGAGACCTTCTCTCTCTGTTCACATAACGCGCAGTGGTATAAATATCATAAGAGCATGTCGATCAACTCAAGTTACTCTACAAAACACTCTCCGCTCCTCAGTCATTTGTGGCTGTCAATTACTTAACATTACAAGTAATCTCAATAAAGCGTAGGCTCAACGTACTTGACAATCTGACCATCAACTTGTTTCTTACCATTTAACAGTGCACCACAGTTGCGACTGTCATCTTATTGACACAGAGAGGGGTCGATTTTGTAAATGTTTTGCACATTATAATCGTCAATAAATCAATATAGTTTAAATGCTAAGTCGTCATCGTTATGGTTTTATACATGGTGTGCGGCAGTAATTATACTCAGCGTTAGCAGTAGAGAGAGATACAAGAAATAAGGTAAAATAAACGGTTAAATTCTAAATTTGGAAGGTAACAGTTGTGTCTCAATCATTAGATATAAGTGATTATGTTGGTGTAGATTCCTACATGTAGGAAGATTAAGGTCCACAGCAGAGTGACAAGCTGTATTATACCGGGAATCATATGTTTACCCCCTTTTTTTGCAAAGGGCTTCTCCCGGATTTCAAATATGAAAATCAGTGTTTCCTTTTTTTTTTTTTTTTTTTTTGAGAAAAAACATATCATACAGATAAAGTATAAAAATAATTTTCAAAACTGATTGAATCAATACCTAGAGTACGTTGAAAAGACAACTGACGTCAGATTTTGTAAGGGCAAGATGGGAATATAATCAGTCATAAACTAATGTAACAGACAGATTATTTCAGAGAGGAGGAAATATTTGATTTACATTACATGAACAGCTTTGTTTGAAATTTGGTATAGGTCTACATCACATGAAACGGTCTACCTCTTACAGTTCCCATGATTAAGTACAAGTTTTACGGACGACGAGAAGTTGAAACTTGATACAGATTCTGAATCGCTTGCATTTGTGGTGTTGTCGTTAGGGTCGGATTTAAAGTGTATTTTTAGATAGTTTACCCAGGACATTTTCTGAGTTGCTTTTGGCTCAATAGTTCGATCTAGGTCTTTTATTAAGCAGAGATTAAGGGTCCATGAATGCATATTGGTGGATAAATGTTGCATTTTTACGACTTCTACCATAAAACTCACCGGCGTATGCTTTTTTTTGCAGACCCGGCGCAAACAGGGTTGCAAAGGTAATAAGAATGTCTGTTGTTCACCCTTTCTCACTCGATTACCCGGAGACGAAATCAGCCTTTAACAAACAAAGCATTGGAGATACACAAAAGGAACAGGGCTGGACCAATGGCCCGGACAAGCACAAAGACGAAGTAGTCCCAACTTTGAAAGAAGAGATGGTTGATTTTGCCAACAACGTTAGCATACTTGGGATGAAGCAAATTGTGAATACCAAATACTCGCCTGTCCGACGACTCATTTGGTTAGCTTTTGTTTTAACAGGGTCAGCATTCTTAGTTTTCCATCTCTGGAACCGGATTGCCTATTACCTGGAGAACCCAGCCTCAGTGGACGTGAGGTTTAACTATAACGACACTATTCCATTTCCCACGCTGACTATCTGCAATAACAACAGATTCAACGTTGCAAAACTTTCTCAGAACAGTCAATACAACCTGGCAAGTTTCTTCGACTTTGCGGTGACGCCCAATTTCACTGGGTACGACATGGACGCCTACAACTGGACAGCGTTTTACATTGATAACCAATACACAATGGTGGACATTGCGCCATCGGTGAGTTTAATGTTTATTTGAAAACGAAATACACAAACTATATTAAATGCACGCTTGGTTTTAAACAGTGGCAAATACATGTACTAAGGACCTTTCATGGTATGCAAGAAATATAATTTCTGGGTTTATGTTCTGGAGATAAGGGGTGGACTACTCGACTGCATGCACTAGGCCCCTAACCTCTCATGAAGCCTCGTTTTCCTTTCAGTATTGTTCGTTCAATAGCGAACCGTGTTTATCTAACCTTTCTCTGGTCGAAACTGAAATGGGGACCTGTCTCCAGTTTAACGGAGGTAGGTCCGAGAGAGTAGAATGTTTTACAACTTCAGGTTTTTTCGTTATAATTAGTGTTGATATAATCAGTTATTTCAACGCTAAATAAACATCTTTGTTGTTGATATTTGATCACCATTTTAACTTCAAAACTTAAATTATTTCTGATAAAGATGCGTGCATATAGCAGAGCAGGGACAGCTTTATTGATCAATTTGAAAAAGAGATATCAGTGGTTTGCTTTCATTTTAAGTAGCAATGGAATTAGTTACTGTTATTTATTTCTTCTGTGTTTTAATACCTTTTCTTTGTTTTACCTTAAAAGTTTACCTTACCTTTTACCTTAAAAAATTTTATTTTACAGTGTTCTCTTCTTCCTGAAGAAAAAAATATTAATTGCCATTTTGTGTTGTTCTTATCACTTTTAGAGGGTGAATTGAAGATGGTTGACGGAGAAGGGATCCTCCATGGGTTAACGATGTATCTTCTCGCAAATCAGTACCAATACGTTCCTTTCACTGTCACTGCTGGATTCACAGTAAGTCTAGTTGCCATGACAACACATGAATGACAAGATCTACCTTCGTCCATTTACGTTTTCATAAAATTATTCACCCCATGTCCTCCCGCGAAGAGCAACTCACGTGTACACATGTACATTTTCCCAAAATGATTCTCTGACATTTACCTTGGAACCGTTCACTTTTGATGTTCGCTCGAAACATTACTTCACGAATATGTGCCCGTAAGCATTTTTATTCTATCGTCTTCCTAGAAAAATTTGCCCCGCGGATATTTTCCAGTTTGTCAGTATAGTGGTGTTTTGTGCCAAGTAGTCCAATACGTTTAATTTGTTTATAAATTCAAATATTTTGCAATTACCAGATTTTGCTTCACGACCGGGGCGAAGTGCCGCAACTGTCTCGTCTGGGACTGCAGATAGCGCCTGGAGAAAGTGTCAACGTCGCCATGAAGCAATTTAAGGTACGTTTTCCTTGGGCCCACGCACACTACGAGGTACGGTCTGAGTTACGGGGCGTACATAGCAAGCACGTCAGCTTGATACTGTCGTGTTTATGGGTTTTAGGAGTCTGTGTGAGTTTAAGTCTACAGAAGGATGCCATGCACATCAGAATTAGTACTTACGTTGTCCCTCCCCCCTCGAATGACTGTATATTCTTGACAGGTATATGTATGAACTACAAAGAATAGGGGCCAGCGAGAGGAAATAAGACACAGCTTTGCCACGGTTTTATTTCCTTACACTGGGTCTCTTTTCTCGTAGTTCACGAAGAACTACATTATATTATATTATATTATATTATATTATATTATATTATATTATATTATATTATATTATATAGGTGTCGAACCTCCCTCCCCCACATGGCCAGTGTCAAGACAAATCACTAAAATATTTTCCCAAATATACCAAACTTAATTGTGAAGCTGAATGCGGGTAAGTAGATTATTAAAACATTTCTATAAACTCGGCCTCTTTTTCTCTTTAAACATTGCAGACTATGATTTACGTCTTTATTTTTGTAATAATTTTTAAAATTTTCACTTATAGCTATTGTAAAGGTCTAACGCCCATTGTGTTACTTTAGATATAATACCAATGATAAAAAAAGTAAGAATACCAATGCTTGTTATTTATGCGACGGGTTGGAAATACTGAAGAGAAATCTATACATGAAATTGAATGATAACGTTGCTAAAATCATGTTAAAGATCATGTCACTATTTCTGACACATTTGGTTATCAAATCTCAACAACAGCAACATTAACCGCACCTTTCCTTAGTTTTTGTGACTCTTTAATTTATACATTATCATCTCAACTTTACAGAGTGAATTATTCCATTTACGGGATAAGAGATGTTAAATTGACCTTAACATGGAATTGTAGTTCGATTAATTCTTCATTGATTTTGTTTTACAGCATTAACCGCACCATTGAGAAATGTGGGTGCCGAATGCATCACTTTGCTGACGTCAGTGATGTTCGTGTCTGTAACCCCAGGGATCTTAGGGAGTGTGACGCCGTGAATTCAACCGCAGAAATCAAAGCACGCAATTGCGGCTGCACTGAGGCCTGTAGAAGAACTCATTACGAAACCTCTATCTCCCATAGTAAATTATCAGTACTGTTTATGAACACAATGGTGGCGCAGTACAACGTACCTGCATCGTTTTACGCGGAAAACCTGATTGCTCTTAATATTTTCTATTCTGACATCAGCGTCGAGGAGGTGGTGCAACAGGAGGCGTACAGCGCTCTGACCCTCTTCGCAGATATCGGGGGAGCGTTGGGTCTCGTGCTGGGGAGCACCTTGATGACAGCTGCTGAAATAGTGGACTTTGTTCTGGGCGTGAGTTTATGGAAACTGTTTGGACTCAAAGTTTAAGTGTTTGCAGGTTCTTTACTACGTCATACTGGGAAGTAAACCCTTTGGTCGATTGCGCGTGACGTCACATAAAGACTGTTCGGAATATTTGGGTGTAAGACGCTGATTTTAAAACTGGCGGTTAAGATAAGATAAGATAAGAGTTTATTTAGCCAATTATAAAAATCGGCAATCATTTTCCTTCTGGAGCAAGTTTGATAATATAAATAGTAAAATAATACAATTAATAAATTAAGAATTTGGTTTTGAGATCAAATTAAAATGCGTCACTGCACTTGGATAAAAGCTGATTAAAAAGCGTTTACTGCCTTTAAAAGTTAAAAGTCTACTGTTTAAACTTCGCAGAATCTCTCATTTTCATGTGAAGCAAATGAATCGTCTCTTAATGCCCCGCTCTGATCACTTGATGAATAAGATAAGAGTGCAGCCGTACAAAGAAGAGTCTAAGGTGACCGATTCTCCATTCAGTTCCTGGGGAGGATCCAGATAGGCGGATTAGGAGGGGGGTTGGAGTTGGGGAGGAACCTTGTGGCACACATGATTGTTTAAATTCTTTTTTCCCCTCTTTTTCCTTTTTTTTTTTTTTTTTTTGTGGGGGGGGGGGGGTAAGTAAAGATGAAAGATGGAGCATCTAAAAAAAAAGGTAACTGTATATAGTTTATGGTTTATTAATAAAACGTCTGTAGTAGAGCTCTTAGTCTCTTTGCCTGTTTGTGCATCTTTCAAATTTAATCAGTTTAAACATTGTGAATCACCCATCTTATCTTGTTTTTGACATTATCTCAGGGAATCATGATCAACTATATAACATTTAAGAAATAGTTTTTTCAATAACCGTAGTATGGTTCTTACAAGAGAAAAAACGTTAATAAACAACGTACACATTTTTAAATAAATATAATCACCAATATATTATAATGCACAGGAAGAGTATATAGAGTAGTATTTCGATCAGAGAGCATTCAAATATTGGATAACCGTCTTAAAATGGTCTAATATGCATCCTTGCTAAAAGTGTTTTTAGATATATTTAGCCAGTGGTGTTTTTATCTGTTTTGCCATTGGGTCATACATGTACTAGTACTTATAGGCAAAATGCATAATTCATTCTTGGGGTATATTTGACCTCTAAATTTCAGTGAAGTATAAATGCACGTGTAACCATTCATTCTGCTCAACTCTGCATCACAGAGAATACGACTCCAGTTTCCTGTTGAGCATTAATCGACGGATTTGTTCCCCTTCCGAAGCGTAAACATTGTTTCTAAATATAAAGGTAAATACAAAGGTAAACGCTTTGTGAAAACTGTCGAAGTCGGTGCATATACGGTACATGTTTGTTCAGATAATTTTAAAGGTATTAAAAAGGGTGAATCCAAGAGTTCAAACATTTCATTTTCTCCACTGCAAGAGACACGCACGTCCCTATTATAAAGTGACGCTGGCTGGAACGGGGGCAAGTAATTAATAAAATATTGAGTGGACGAATGCAATGCGCTCCGAATTCTAAACTTAAGTCAACCAAAAAAGTCTGTAATGTCAAGCATTTAAATTTTCCACCGTGTTTCTATTCAAAATGTGTGTGTGCGTTCCTTACTCTCAAACCCTCTCTCTCTCTCTTGCTGTGGGTGTTATGAAAACCTTTTATACAAGAATTCTTCTGTAGACGAGAGTCAAGTAAAAGCGTATTTCTCCACCAGGGTTTTGTTACGTAAGACACGAAGTTATATAAAAATTCAAAGTTATATAAAATATAGCATGAAATATTCATGGCTCGAAAGAACAGATATTTAAATCATAAATAATAAACAGACATATACACATATACCAGCAGTTATCATCGGACCTACTGGTCATGGACTGATTCTCTGACCACGGCGCCATCCCTCAGTTATGTAAAAATCGTTGTTAATAATTCAAATTGTAATAAATAAATAAAAGAACGGACTTTACTTGGCATGTATGAAACGGTTATCATATAGCTAGAATGGAATGTCAGAAAATTGTATTGAATCATTCTGTTTATGTTTACGGTATATTGAAAACGGAAAGTTTAAGGCAAACAGCAACTCCAAACGGACGATAAAAGATTCTATCAAGAGTAGGTGTAGAAGGAGAGAGGACATTCTATATCTGTATTGTTCTCTGAGTATTATTATATTTAAAGATTATAACGGGTATTTACTAAGAAATCACACTACACATCACACTTCACGAGTGTTTTTAAAAGATAAGTCCATTTCCGAAAAGCAATAGCCAGAACCAATTAAATATTGCAGAATCATTTAGAATTTGCAACTATTTCAACAATAATTCACTTTGGGATGAAAGTGCATACTTTCTTATTACAAAAAAGAGGCAAATAATGCTGCATGGAATGAGACTTTAGTCGGTTGCAACGAGGGCGTGCTAAAATGTACCAGCAGCGCCATCTATGGTCCATATCATCAAAAGGGCTCACTAGTACAGCATTAGTGCAGGAAGTATAGCCGTGTACGGTTGAGTTCATTTCAACATATTCCCCCTTAATATTTTTAAGAACAATAGCGATCCAGAGAAAATAAAATTGAATACATCATCTTAGTTTTGTGTGCACTTAGGAAAGAAAATACAGTGTATTAGGAAAGAAAATTCGTGTTTCGGTGACGCCCTGTTCCCCCTATAGCAAAAGTGCCAAGGCGGTGCATATTTATTTAAATAAGCAATCACCATCACGAATCGTGCATCTATTGACAACAGGTAAGCTGATCAGAACCGGATTCCAAATACACAAACTTCATAACAGCCAGACGAAGTGCAGTGAGAATAACAAGCAACAGAAAGGTAGGCGTCAAAGTGCGTTGATGCACAAGTTAACTGTGTATTGAGATACTTAGACAAGCTCTTTGTTCTACGCTGGTGTCTAGATATTTATCGCATGGTCCACATGATCCACAGATTTACAAGATCAGTATATGTCAGGCCCAAATGGTCTCTTATGAGCACACACTTTGCATGCATGTGCAATCGTACTGATTTGAGAGTAGGCCGGGGCCTAAAGCACGACTAGTGTCGACATATACATTGTCAAGATATATTTAAGTGTTGAAGTAAACTTTTCATTTCATTCTTTAATTCATTCCTTATTATGTAAAATATTTTTGTTTTTTGTCTTCTGTTTGTATATATATACACGCATATTAACATACATATATTTTGGCTTGCAATTGCATTATTTTGGTTTGAATTTTTCACTCTCTTTCTGGTTGCCATTGTTGGCCTCTTTGCAACCCCACAAATGAAAATATATGCACTATTTGTTTTGATATTTATTTTTATGATATAATATTACGTAATTTTAATTAAGTAAACATTATCTAATGCTATAAATTAACTAACACCATTTTCTACTAGAGGGACCTGTCAGTAAAAGCGGCCGCTATCGGCCAAATTTCGAGCACTATATTTGTGCTTGTCTTTTAATCATCCTTTCGATTGGGTTAATGAGGAGAAATAAACAATATTTAAACCGGTGGATATAAACGTTCGTGTTCATTTTGTTCTAGGACTCTTGGATTCACGGCGCTAAAATGAGAAACAACACGCTGAAGATGTGGTCATTGCTCCTCCTTGTTTATGTTGCAGTAGCCGATAATCATTTGACAACAGCTCGTAAAGTCCAATTTCATTTCTTTCGCTTTTTATTATTTTTTTGTCAACAAAATGTGTAATACTGTAAATAAGACAGAGTGCAAAATGAAACAGATCTATGAATCATACACAAATTAAATCTACTGCATTGTATTTAAATCTAAACAACGTACATGTGTATCTATGTTATGTAGGTCCTAGTTTATAAAGAGCTACTTTTTACTTATTCTAAGTCAAAGATCATGTTTTTTAAAATAATATAACTTCTGTTGTCCATTTCGTAATAAGGTAGCAATGTATAAAAATTAACACGTATACATGTATAGATAAATCATCAAATAATTGCGGAGATTTTGCGATCTAACATGGTATTTCTTATACTTCGTTTCAAGCCACCTGTTGCCAACTGGGCCAAGAACCGCTTATACAGACGTGTGACACCCGTGTACAAGCGCTTGGGAATAACAGCTGTGCAGACGAATACGAAACATGCTGTCAAAATTCAGGTATCATGTTGATTTTTCCTTTGTCAGAACATAAAACAATCAAAATATAAACATATATACAGACACTGTATACAAACAATATCAGAATATAAACATATATACAGACACTCTGTTCTTAGTCAACAAGTTATACCACGTACAAAACTATTTGCATATCGGCTAAATATTCGTCATCCCATTTTTTAGTTTTAAGTTTCTAGTTTGTGGGTCACTCTTGTAATAGTGTTATAAACTGATGAAGTTCGCTAGTGACGCCAACAGTGAGAAATTTAGAAGATGAAATGGGTTTGCAGGTCTTTCAAGGATTTAAGGATACTGTATGCCATGGTGACAAACGGAAACCCTTTCTTCATTTCGAACAGAACCTTGGTGGTACGTATTTTCAGGAGAATTAAATTTTAACTACATAAAGGTCTGGCCAGCTGTGTACGTTTTAAAGTCCTTTTAAAAAAATGTAAAATCTAATTTCAGAGATCATGTGTTGTGAGAGGGGATTCATAGTTGATGGGTCTACTTGTGAAGATCGGGTCACTTCCGACGCCATTTCCTATTGCCTTATTGACAATACCTTTACGTCTTGCTGTGAATGCTGCGAAACTGGACAGGCCGTGGAATCGACCAACTGTTTTGAGGCAGCTCTCGTGGCAGAGAACTCCGAGCTTCGATGTCCAAGAGCTAGCGTCCTAGCTTGTTGCACAGCAGATGAAAATTTACTAGTGGATTCCTGTATGTTAACTCAGTAGCAGTATTTTTAAGAAAAAATTAAAATCAAATCATGCTTTGTTTAGCAGTCATATATTTCTCTGAGGATCGTACGGTTTTAAATGGTGTGTTATAATGAAGGCGAGTTCCCCCTCTTTCTCTTAAAACATAATTAGCTATAGCATTCGAGACGTGAGCAAAAAAATGGATTATTTTATCTAAGAATCTGTTGGTTTCAATTATTTTGCCAACACATTCATTAGGTCCAGTAAAAATTGTGAATTTTGCTTATTTTTCACAGCGACGGAAGCGGCCTCTAGAACCGCGGGTCTCAACCTGGCACTGACGGGAAACTGCGGCTTGGACACCGACTCAATTACAGGAACCTACTGTGAGTGTTGCTTGTATGCGAAGCAACGGTCTGAGGAAACTTGTACTGTTCGTGTCGCTCGTATTACGGAGAACAGCAGATGTAGAACGGCTTTCGAGTCTTGTTGTGAAGACCCGGGTAGGTACTTACATGTAAATGAAATAATTTTTACCTGTATGTTGAATTGGAAAACAAAAAAATTCCTATTTCCTAGATTTGATTTTTCAGCTTCAGTTTTAAAAACGGAACGAAGAAACATAAAACCATATATACAAACATATATAAAGAGAAAAAATTAAGTTAGTCTGTTTTCTCCATGTTTAATACTGCCCTGCTTGCCTGGTCAAAATTAAATATATCGTCTATATATCTGTTGCAGCAATGGTTGGTAATTTGCTTTTGTTGACAACTCGACTATAAGATATGCCTATGAACCATTTGCTTGTTAAACAGTGTATCATTTCAGACGAATCAACACAATGCTTTTTGAAAGGGCTGTTGGGTTTTGACGAGCATCGCGATTGCGAAGTTCGAGCCCAAGCTCTAGGAGGGCTGACATCCTCATGTTCTGAAATTTTCATCGACGCTTGCTCTTGTTGTGAGCGTGGCCGAACCTTTGAACCGAATGACATATCCCCAAGCTGTGAAGAGGAGATGGCGTCTATTGAAGATGATTGGTGCCGAAGAGCCTTTCAGGCCTGTTGCAGCAATGGTAAGATTTCTTTATCTTTCTGGTTTATTTTTACTAGACCGCCTGCGTTGATCGTATAATTTCCTTGCCCTCTGTTTTCATTAGAGCCAATGTGTTGATCGTATTGTTACCTTACGCTTTTTTTTCTGACTAGAGCGATTTTGCTGATCGTACGGCCTGTTTTTACCAGAGCGACTGTGCTGGCCTCCTAACAATCTGTTATTATTAAAGCGAACGTGTCTTGAACGTGTGGTTTTTGCCTATATTTTTCAATCAGATCCCATCATATACAATACCAGGGAATTGCAGGTGCATCATAAAAGTACAGGCATAATGACTTTCGTAGTATCTCTGTGGTGGGCCATTCAACCATACTACGAAAGTCATTATGCCAGTACTTTTAGGCTACACCTGCAATTCCCTGGTATTGTATATGGTGGGATCTGATTGAAAAAATAATGGGCGCTTTTCAAATTGTAAAAAAAATACTTAGGACCCGTCTGATATACATGTATATTCTATTCTATAATTCATTAACATGAAGGAAACGTGTTTAATAAACATAACCCCTATTTACTGAACTTCACAGCCGATGGTAGAAGCTCACAAGATGGCGACCCTCACTTCGTCACCTTTGATGGCGCTAAAATTTCTTACCAAGGACCATGCCGTTATGTGCTGACTGAAACGGATCCACGTTACTTGGTAAAAATTCGACTATTATAAACTATTATAATTTCTACAGCAGGCAGACATATCAAACTGTAATTTATCATTTTTTCTCAACAGTGTGATTTTGTTTATGAGACTAAAATCATTGCCATTGTCATCAACAAAATAGCGTTTGTGGATTGTTACCTTCTGCTAGTATTTCTATTACCTTATTTAAATATCAGTGAAGTGGAAGGTTAACAATCTCCTACAAATGAATAAAATTGCCCATGGTAGTGACTACAATTTTAATGTGGTATTACTCGACTTTGATAAAAGTGCTTAGTGAATGAATATGTGCGAAATTCAAGATATTCATTCTTGAAGAGGTCCGGCTGTTATTCCAATATTAATGAACTATATTTTTGTCTTGGCAAAACGGGAAACCACTTCTAATGTGATTAAACATGTTTCTACCTGTGATGCATGGCGCCACGACCTTGTTAACACTTCTTGGAATATTGTAGCACCATGTCACAGAGGTAAAAATACGTGCAGTCTCTTTAGAAATGAGTACCCCTTTACCACCTTAACACAAGAAACAACGAAAACCTATTTTACCGTACTTGTTTCATATCACTCAAAAGGCTGCAGGACAAGTGAGGAGAATTTTCAAAAAGCAGAAATTATGCGAATGTGAATGTAATCTTTGAAATGTAAACTATTTTGCTGCCATTGCTGACTTCGACCATACTTTGAATTGAAAATACAGTGACTTTATCATACACAACCTTAATGTAAAATGATAAACACCATTATTTCCATTTTTGCTTTCACAGGGATCCGTACCGCCCTTTACTATCACTGCAAAGAACTCTATCCACACTGACCTGGCCAGCTATCTGGATGACGTCGAAGTGACCATTGGGGAGCGCATTCTTCTGATGAATGTCCGTGGGAACATATTCGTGAGTAAATTAACGCATTGCACTGATGTGTTCTTCTGGGACAGGCTCATTAATGAATGAAAGATATAACTATATAATCGTGACTATTTTTAATTTTGCAAACGAAAGTTGCAGTTGTGATATAACCGGCGACCGTTTGTCTGTCTTAACGGACATGTTGTCTTAGAAATGTCTCCACAATTTTTGACAAATATTTTAGGATAGGCAGATTTGTTTTGCAGATTTGTAAAAATAATAAAGCCTAATCAATTTTCATTTTTTTGTAAATTTCTAATGAAAAGGTTCATACATTTTGACCAGGTTGACGGTCAGCTCCAGAGTGGTTCCTTCCAAGACGGAACCTTCAAGGTACATCGTGATGTTTTACAAAACGTCCTTCCTCGCGGTCCGAAAAGGGCCCTTAGTGAACCAGCGCTTCGTCTTGAAACCAGTATCTTGGTTAACCTGACAGTTACTGTGCAGCGCCCTGACGGCAAGGGGAGATATTATCTTAACATTGAAGTGCCCAAGATGTACCGAGGAAAGCTGACTGGTCTCGGCGGGAACTTCAACGGAGATCCCATGGACGACTATAGACTGTCTGATGGTAGAGATGTCAGAAATATTTGGCCAGAAATTTTCAGAAGTCAGATGATTGCTGATAGCTGGCTTGTGAAGGACGACCCTGTCAATCTGAAAACTGGGTAAGTGCATAGTTACAGGGTAATAATTTAATCAAATTAGAATTCAACTGTTCTTTTTCTGTGGTTGTATTGTTTCACAGCCTGGGAATTCATGATCATTTGTTCTGTATATACCGGGCTATCACACAATGTGATGTACCCCTTAAACTCCCATTGTACAGGGTCCAATAGGATTCAGAATATTCCTCACATAACGTATATCTTCTCGATAAAACCAACATGCACTATACACATATTTTAAGACCAAACCTTTTTTCCTTTAAGACACCCATGCACAGAAGACGAACGATTCGCATAAAATTATGCAGAACTACCTGAATATGGACAAATGAATCACGGAGAAAACCATATACAGATGAATCTATATATGTGACTTGCTTGGTGTTTATCTCGAGCTGGGAAGTTGGTCAATATAAGCTAAAATGGAATTTTGATGCAAGGAGCAGTATTAAGGACTTGATTGGCTCGACAGAATACATTTAACGCATTTTAACTTCTTAAAGAATTGGGTGTTTGCGGACCGCTATGCTAACTTATAATACACAACTTGAAATCAAGTGAGCCGTTTCACGCATTCATTGTTTATTCGTTTTGCTTATAATGTTCACTTTGGCGAGGGTTTTGGTTTTATCGGTATGCAAAAAAACGTAATTGTTCTTTAAACGTAGACTGATATTTTTTAAAGACTTTTGCGGACTTTCTTTAAGTGTAGTTGAATATATTTCAATAATAGAAAATACAGCAACTTAAGCTGGATATTGAGATATTGCTATCTGAAAAGAAAATTGGACTTCTATAGGACTGAATTCTTATCTAGACATTTTCTTCAAATGTGATGATGTATCTTTACGTAACAATTAGTGGTCCAACTTGGTCTGGATATTCGGGAACCGTTAATCAAGGAACTGCGACCAGTGATATATTGCAAGACGTTTTAATTCACATTAAAATCTGAATAGATACCTGAGAACATTCCAAACAGCTATTCCCACTTAACACTTACATGTAACAAGATACCAACTGAACCTATGTGACTTGACAAGGAGCACACTAGTATTGAATATCTCACTCAATGTTTTGAAGGCATATCCGGCATATGCGTCTAAAATGCCCCAATGTCTTTGTTTTATAAGTATAACCAAAGCTACTTACCCGTATCTTTCCTAATGCAGACCGTGAAAAATGATAAAACTCAAATTAAGGTACCTGATATCGATCTATATTTCCTTTTAAAAATACAGGTCGTTTTAAATGCCTGCTCAGACACCAAAAGCTTACTGCATTTATTTGATTAGAATTCATATCAGGCACCGAATTCAAGTGCAAGAATGGGGAGATTAATGATTCGTGAGTTAGATGTCGTTACTTTTTTATCGAGTAGGTGTTCGTATTCCAGTTCACTAGTTAAAAGAACATCAAATATTATCTATTACAAACAATTCCCTGTTCTTACATTCCAATCTAAAAAACCATCCATGCCACACTATAAGCATTTTTAATAGTGTCAAAACATTCTCGTAACAAAAGCATCAAGTACTTATTTGTCGAGCTTTCTTCTTTGCTGATTTTCTCGAAAGCCGGCTCTTAAGACCACGGCAAACGTTTGTCCATGCACGTCGAAGCTGCTTATATAACACGGGGATATCTGACACCACTACTGCTGCTCCCATTCCCACAAGTACAAAGGTTGCAAATGAGCCGGCAGTGATAAGGACGCTCAACGGTGCCTCTTTTGGTTGGCGGCGTTTCCGTGCGCTCTTAAGGTCTATTGCTGGTATAGCGCCTGGAAAAGGGGAATAATCAAAATAATTTTTGCGGTGATAAATGAAATTCAGTGAATGTAAAAAACTAGACCGCTAGTATAGGAAGGACGATTAAAACATACAATTGCAATACCATGTCATTTGATAGTTTTAAACGAAAAATTGTAAAGATGATTAAAGTTCAGGTTGCCACAGCTGCTTTTTTACATATTGCGTGGATTGGCCGTTATTTAAAGCGTTTTCTCAATGGTTTTCACATCTTTGCATCCCTGCAATATGCACTCTTGATAAAAAAGGTTGTCCCACCTTCAGTCGGTGGAACTGAGTTCAGAATACATTGCTATGAGTCAAGAAAAGTAATGGAGAATGTCCATTCAAACGCCGTAGACCTATAAATGATCATAATACAACTGGTGGTAACTGGTGCAAAGGGTCGGGGACAAAGAGACAAAAATTACCTCGATTCCTTTCGTCAACTACACAAGCGACAATACTTAATGACTGCAGCATGCCACGTGCATGAAGGTTCATTTTCTGACAGGGGCTAGCCCATTCAAACTATCCTATACATACTGTAAATACTGTCAAGTTGGCATTCCTGCTTAATATTTTTAAATTTTAGAAATTGTGAAGAATTGTGGAATTTTGCACATTTCTGGTAGAAATCTTTTCCCTGCTCACTTCCAAAACGGATGTTCACCACAGATCAGCTAGAGTAGAACTGGTGATGAATAGTTCACTGGTTCGGAACTTTTGTCCCGATTTCACGATCTCTCTAGAATTGCAAGAACGGACTGAGAATGAAAAAGAGTCAGTTAAGAGCTTAAAATAATTAAAAAGATTAAACTAAGAACCCTGAGATTAATCAATTCGTAGTTGGTATGGAATACCTGTACATCCTGAAATGCCAAAGACAGACCATTTCCCGCCATCGAGGCATGTGGCTCTTCGCACGGTGGCGCCATCTGGGAAGAAAGTTCCGTTGTCGCAGTTGAATGCAATAGTATTGTTGCTTTCCAGCACGTCGGCTGTCATGTTCAGTGTTTCCAGAGTACTTTGTTCTGGGAGTTTGCACCTGGTCGCTACGACGATGAAAATGATGGCATCATTAATAGCATTTGTACATGTATGATGATGATAATGATGATGGCATTGTATGAGTTAAAATCAACAATTGTATTGTGGACATTCATAACTTTTTAATGCTCCGCAGTATGTTTTATGCTTTGTACTTTATGCAAGAATTTGTCAAAAATCATATAACTGATATTTGGCACTTGAATTAAATTTTTTTAAAAAGTCCGTCCTTATTTGTGTATTTAGCAAGAAACGCCATATTCACATTCCAGGGCAAATCCTACATGTTAAAGGAATACATGTTTGCATTTTCGAAAAAGACTTAACCAACGTCGCAAAAACTTCTTGGTTATTTTGAACACATAACATGACCTCTAATTACATAGCAAACTTACTTTGGTTAACCGTTACATCAGTTGTGGCATACCAACTGTTTTCACTTTCCTGTACACCGGAATTACCAACTATGGAGTGAGTTTGGTGAACTGCCGCTGACGAGCTTGTAGCATGAAATTCCGTTGAAGCTACAGAACTGGTGCTTGTCATTCTGCTTACACCATTCGAGGACACGGTTAAAACCCTTTCACTTTCAGACATTAAACTGGGTGTAATCTCGTTGGACCAGCCATGAATTGATTGTAAAAAACTTGGTGAAATTGGTTCATAAGATAAAGATACCGAATAAGGGTTCAAAGAGAATGTAGGTTGTGTCATGCTTATATCGTCTGCGGTGTTGGAGTGTTGATTCCCAGCTTGCGATTCATGGTGCGTCCACGCGTCTGACGCAACGACTGTTTGAATGTGCGAAAAACCTTCTAAACCCGTTCCTGCAACAGAGTTAAGCGTATAGTCGATGGAGGTGGTGGTTAAACCGGTAAAAGAGGAGTGATCTTCCACGGCTACCAATGTGCCTTGGCTCAAGGGAAGGGTCATCTGCACGCTGTCCAGTGCGTAAGCTGTTCCACAGCATGTGTTAAGCGATGACAGGCCAGGGTCCTGGCTTCTGCTGGATGTTCCTATGGTAAAACCACTTACTAGCGATGACAGACCAGGATCTTGGCTTCCGTTTGATGTTTCTGTGGTACATGTAACAACACTTACTAGCGATGACAGACCAGGATCCTGGCTTCCGTTGGATGTTTCTGTGGCCAGACCACTTACTGGCGATGACAGACCAGAGTCTTTGCTTCCACTGGATGTTTCTGATGCCCCCTCACTTATCACCTGAGGGGTTAAGAATGATGTAAAAGAATACCGAGACTCGGGCTCAAGAGCATTCTCCGATGAACTCCCTGCGACTGATGCACTGGTCGTTAGACGTAACGATGTCGTAAAGATGTCGTACAAATGTGGTTGTAAAGGTGTGGCAGAAGAATGACCGGGTGTGTCAGAAGAATCTGGACCATTCATAACAACTGTTGACGTCATGAGGCTATCGTTGCTCGAAGCTGTCGCATTGCCTCCAAGTGGCTTACTTTGCTCGACATCTAGCGTGCGTGACGACACAGGCCGTGTTGGATTTTGGAAAACCGAGAAGACGTTGCCAATTGATGAGTGAGTGACCAAACTGGTGACGCTAGATGGCGCTGTTGTTGACGTCGATGAGGGATTTGAAAGTGCAGATGTTGTTATTGCTGCATCTGCAAGAAAAGCGACAATTACAGTTTGTACAGCGTGATTCAATATTATAAAAGTATTTTTGGTGAGTGAAATCGCAGTGCAATTTTATGTTAATCGATGGCTTTTTTTCATTTTTTTTATTTACTTGGTCTCTCTAGACGCATCCGCTTTTATGCTCTTTATTTGCATAATGTGCTTGAAAGAAATCAGTTTATTCACACACACACACACACATACACACACACTGCATATATATATATAACCTTAGTGCTGTATAATGAACAGCAGAAACGGTAAAAACATCAATATATACAACGCCTGTACATTGTCACCAGATACCGCTGGTGTATAATCTACAAAAAAGTGTTTACTGGAATTTGGTAATCTCTAACCATAGATTAGAACACCTTTTCCTTTCAATATTAATCAACTATCAGTCACTGAAAAGGTGCAATATGTTGCATTCCACAGTTTTCCAAGTTGCAAGAGTCAGTTAAGACAAGACTAGAATGAAGATTACTGAATACAAGGGGTTAGTGGGTGGTGGGGATCGCGTACTTGGACATTTCTGTTATATCGTACATGTATTTGCCGTGGCTCGAGCAAGGCGAAAAACCCATATTTATTGCATCCGTCCCCCTGCTTTTTTTCAGTGATATTCTGGGTTTAGCACTGTGGCCATTCCAACTACCTCACTGCATGTATTACATTTTCGTGTTGTGAAGCTTTTAAACATTCATGGTGTGTCAGTAACATTATTATAAAGCGGAAATCGATAATATTCCTTTTCTATGGATAATTTGGGAAATTGCATTTCCCAATGGACAAAATTATGATTTACAAACTCGTTAAAGAGTTCTTGATTAATTATCTTTACCGACAATGTGAAATTCACTGGTTCCAATAAACATTACGAGAGTGACTCAAAATTAGACAAAAGGTTCATATATCGCAATTTTGACAAAAAAATTAAATTTTTGCAATAGAAAGGTCTAAAGCAAGTTGTAGTCCTTAAATACTAGTTACCCATAAATAAATAAATAAATAAATAAATCAATACAGTCGACTTGCCTCCAGTGTAAGCACATCGTTCCCATGCATCAGAGATACCTTGCTGATCAAGCTCAACGTCATAAACTTGAATGCATCCAATTTTGCCTTCAAAGTAGTTGGAGGAGCTCATGCAACAGGCGCCATCTAATCGCCTTCCAATGTGGATACCATAGGTCGTTTCAATATCGTCGTGACTCACTGTCCTTTGAGCCTCGTGTATGTCATTGACGTATAATTTGAGTGCCCTGGACGAATGGTCAAAAGTGACTGCACATTTCGTCCACTGATCTGTTGGCAGTGAACTTGTTCCAAGAGAAGTGGCATAACCTGGTGCGCCACGCGCAATGGGATAAACGCGGAACCCACTGTACTGCCAAATCATTAGGCCGTTCCGTACAGAACCTGACGGGTAATCATACTCAAATATAGGAAACCTGTTTCCAGTCGTCGGATACAAGTCCACCATGATAGTAAAACTCCTTCCGACATCTAAGGCGCCGTTGTTGTTAGGTATAGTGATATAAGAACCGAGGGGAAACTGTAACGACTCCATGTCATTACCGTCCTGACCGGTGCTGAAATCTACACTACCGTGGAATTGTATGTGGTTGCTGTTTCCAGATACATCATTTGCCTGAGATACAGCGTTGATCGGCCATAAACCAACAGGGACTGGAGACTGCGTTGTAGTACATGAGCCTAAAACTTGAAATAACTCGCTAGTATTATTTTTAATTCATACAGGTAAATTTAGTAATATGTCACCAACTTACTAGAGAGATTTAGACTCTAGGTTTCATCAGCACTGACATACCGCGAATAGAAAATAGATTTTTAGAAAATCGACTTTCCATGTGAACGAAGCCTTATTCTGTGAAAATAGTAATGTTTCACAAACTCTGGATACTTCTTTAATTTTATCTCTGATATTGGTAGCCAGTGGTTGAAAATAACTTTTATCTTCATGATAACTGTCCAGAGGATAACAATTATATCCACTGGTCTGCGGTATCTTATTGCACTGCTTTAGTGTTGATGAAACTGGGTCTTGGTGTCTCTGGCCTCATTTGACTACCTCTTCAATGGAACGTTTTAACATTAAAATGTAGGAAAGGCTTCACTGAAATACTTTTAAAGACTATACCCTCTTGCAGTCAACAAAGTTTGTCAGAAAAAAGAAAATGTTATTCAAAATAATAACATATATGGAAAATAAACGTGCTTCATAAGTTCCATTGACTCTCTCCGTTGGTTGATTTCACCTTCATTTCACTTTCTACAAATTTCCTAAAGATTTTCTAAGGATGTAAGATAAAAGCGCCCTCTGTATCTCACTGGAGATGTATACGATTTGTATTTGTTCTTATATTTTACGTGAGCCAACCACTGAACTCTAATGAAAAGATGCTCCAGGGGAACGCACAAATGTAATAAATTGTCCTTTTCGCTCACTATATACAATGAGTCTACGTTAAAATAATGTAACAACAGAGCGTCTATAAAAAAATTTAAAAAATATTTTGGAGAAAAAAGGCTCTTTAATGAGGATAAAAACTGGTTTATGTATACACACACAAGGAAAATATTTAGTGCTAAAAACACACCTGGTTGCATGAGCACCAGCAATACAGCAAATAGGGATGTGAAATTTTAGAAAACAAACGTGAGGATTCCTCATCCTTATCCTCATCTCTGTTTTGTTGTCTAAGGTACCTCACAGGATGACTTGCAAATGAAATATTCTAATCAAAACAGTCAAAAACTGTCACTGCAATGTGCTTTTCTCGATTTGCCATTTCTTACTTCTCCACACTTTGTTACGCGCGTTTTTCTTCGATTCGCAAATAGTTTGGAATCGAGTGGGTATATGTTATTAATATGTGTAGACGAAAATTTGATTAATTTTCTGTTAAGAAAAAATGACTTCCACCAAAATCTCTTTTGAAAAGATTTTAATCATTTTAATTATTTTTAATCATTAGTTTTATCGGCCATTTCTTACCTGCAGCTTTCAGGAGTCCCAAAAAACATACACGAACGGATACCATGTTTTTAGCCACTTTCCAGTCAACGTTGAATCATAACATGTGCCAGGCTTATTGTGATGCTGTCATAGAAGAATACACCACTGTATAGTTCCTCCCAAACCAACTTCATTGGTACTGGTACATGCTGAATTAAAATGACCACTTCTAGGTCACTGTGACATTATCAGTTATTTGATGTTATTATCTTTATTCACAGTGTCTCTCTCTTCGACAAATATTTTGGTTTATGACACGGTATACCTATGTTTGTGTAATGCATATTTATATACAATTAGGAGTATTAAGTTGCAGAGCCGAATCCAATTTCGCTCATTTCATCTGTTTGCAACGTATTATCCAATTAAGGCATATGCGCCAATTCCCAGATGGTGAAAAGAATTTCTCCACCTTGGACGTGCCACATTTTGATTTTTTAATTTGATTAACGTTATGCATTTATGGGTGGTGACACTTGCTTTCAAACCCTTTATTATTCGTCGAAAGGGAAAATCAGGATATCTAAGTGCACCACAAGCAAATAGTCTCTAGTCTCAAATTTTAATGAATGGGTAAAAACACTTGAAAATGATAGGACCCATAACAAGAGGCGCAGTTTGTTTGACAGACGCGGTTAATTCTTTACGCTGACATTGATCTGTCTACCCGATTCTTTGCTGAGAAATTATTAATCTCCACATGGGTCGAATCGCACGGTTTATTTGACCAGCGTGTTGCTTTGCTGTATCGTTAAAGGATAGGACAAGCACAATGACGCAAGAAGCTATTGCAATTTTGCTTTAGGCTATGCTGATATTTGATGATTCCCTGGGAAGAATGGGAAATTTAATTGTAGTTTTTCGTTTAGTCCCATTTAACAAACTGCATTCCCATTTTGCAATTCCACGATCGGTGTGACTAGAAACGGTTAGTAAAAAATGTTACAAAACAAGAAGTCCACTTACAGAGACAGATCGAGCAATTATTAGTGAAAAGGTAATTATAAAACTGCTTTCTCCAAAGAAATTTAATTTGGAGTGAAAATCTAGTACACCCTTAGCATATCTTAATCATTTGAATATTGATGAAAATAGAATCAATTGCATGATATTAAGTTAGAATAATAAAGAAAGATATACAGACAGATTATCATATATATAAACACCGGCGGATCCAATTTCGTTGAGGGAAAGAATATTATAATCTATAGGGCACAGGAATGAAAAATTTGTTTAGTTTCAGTTGTTATACTTTCTTCTTTATTTTAACGGAGAAGAGGGTGGTGAAAAAATGCACCTCAAAACGTAAGGAAGGATTGCGTACTGGGTACCCACAAAGAATGTGAACACTGCAGTGAAAAAAAATGCCAGCACGATTGAATACCACCTGGCATCAGAAGACAAATAACAAGGCGAATAACTGTCAGCCAAATATTTTATTGTAAGAATATTTAACAACAATAATTTCTGCATATTCAAAATCAGTTCCAATGAAAATGGATTAACCCGCAACACTGATGTCGGATTTTGGCGTCACAGTTTGTCTGTACTGTGAAATTTCAAAATTTTGTCTATAAAAATTTACACAAAATTATCTTTTTTATACAAACCTGACAGCATAAATGGTATCTAAAGTACCGTTTTTGTTTTAAAATTCTAATTTTGTTATTTCTATCAAACTGTAATTCTGCATTAATCAGACCTGATGTTTTTGGCAATTTTGTCAAAAAATGTACTCCCATACCAGCTACATGATCTATTAACTGTAACAATGAAACATAGACACAATTTTCCCATCACCAGAAAATAATACTAATTCAAGAAACAATAAAGTACATGTAATGCGTATTACACTGTAACTGTAAGAAACCTGAATAGCTGTTTGGAATGCTCTCAAGTATCAATTATCAATAACCTTCTGCAATATAATACCAGCTGCAGTTCCTTGATAACGATTCAGATAATTCTACAGCAATTTGTACAGAAATGTTCCTAATATCCAGACCAAGTAAGAACAGTGATTGTTAGGTAAAGAAAAAACCATCACATTAAAAAAAACCCCATAGAATCCCCCAGATAGCAATATTTCAATATCAGTGATAATAACAATAAGTGTCATTATGATATAACAGCTTTTTAAATAGTTCACAGAATTCTTCCAATTCACTTTTCAACTAACGTTAACATCAGTTTATGAACAAAATCCAAACCCCAGGTGTAAACTTTTAGGCAGAAAAATTATCAAATGCAATGAATGCATGAAACTGTCCGCTGAGCTTCAAGTATAGTCCTTAAAGATATCATAATTGTCCGCGAGCATTTGGAAATGCTCAAAGGTGCTCAAATCCGTTCAAAGAATTTTGCCGAGTTCATACGTTATATCCCTTATACCACTGTCCTTAAACAACACCAAAGATGCATTGCAATTTTGTATTCGCGAATAATAATCAAGCATAAATGTAAACACTATCCACACAGTTCCCAAGCAGGTTATGTAGATCAAGCGGTATTGCGTTATATCCGTGTATCATAAGTCCGTATTCCGGTAGTTCTACACAAATCTAAGCGAATCATCGGACACCTCAGCACGGGTATCTGAAAGAAAAAACATATTGTGCTTGCAATATATTTATATCTTACATATTCACATGTTGATTGAGCCTATACATGGAATACGCTTACTTAAAAATCGTTTAATTTAACTGCATTGTGTTACGAGTTCTTTTGGACCATGTACTCCGAAAATCAAAGCATAAAGCTTTAATCTCAATAGATAACAACCCAGGGATTGCTATGTTATTCTAATAAGTTTAAAAATCGTCAGACTGTGACATGAAATGCTACGATACACTAGGAAGAGAACAGCTAAACTGATTTGATTCAATTATCAAACTGTAACTATGCACTTACCCAGTTTTCAGATTGACAGGGTCGTCCTTCACAAGCCAGCTATCAGCAATCATCTGACTTCTGAAAATTTCTGGCCAAATATTCCTGACATCTCTACCATCAGACAGTCTATAGTCGTCCATGGGATCTCCGTTGAAGTTCCCGCCGAGACCAGTCAGCTTTCCTCGGTACATCTTGGGCACTTCAATGTTAAGATAATATCTCCCCTTGCCGTCAGGGCGCTGCACAGTTACCGTCAGGTTAACCAAGATGCCGGTTTCAAGACGAAGCACTGGTTCTCCAAGGGCCCTTTTCGGACCAAAAGGAAGGACGTTGGCCAAAACGTCTCGCTTGACCTTGAACATCCCGTCTGATATGGGGGCTGTCTGAGGCTGGCCATCAACCTGTTCAAAACCCACGAAGAAAAAAAAGTAATATAACTTAAACATTAATAATTGTATACTTTCATAGCCGAAATATTTGTTCTTTGTAAGTTTCGCCCCGTACCAATTAAAGATAAGCTACATACTATTATTTAATTTCTTTACATTTATCTTGCAATTTGAATACAACCAATAGCGACTGAGTGAATGTTTGAAGGCATAAGCTATGACAGTAAGTTTTACTGGTTTAAAAATACATTAAGCAGCAAACTGCATACCAATAAATTTATTAGTTCGAATGCCAAATCGGCGCGATGATAAACCACAGGGGAAAGGAGCAGGTTTAACGTGATTACTTACAAATAATTCGCCACGAACATTCATCCTTACTCGTCGTTGACCAATGGTCATTTCGACGTCATCCAGATAGCTAGCAAGGTCAGCCTTGTGGATTGCGTTCATAGCAGTGACAGTAAAAGGTGTAAGATAACCCTGGAATTAAAGAAAAAAAGATAAAATTTTAATTTTAAATAATGTAACACTCGTGTCTTTGCTTTTACTGCTATCAACAGTGATGAGAGTCATCATGTTTTGCACAGATATTAAGAAATAAACTTTCCTTTCGTTTTGACATTCTTTTTCCATCGTAAATGCAAGAGTTTATAATCAGTCTTGTTTGGATTTCGAATTGCACTCACTTCGATAACTACATAAGCAGCACTGATTCGACACAAAGGATCTCACGTCCATCATGTTTTCTCATTAAATTGTTGCTCCTTTTGTTTTCATTTTGTCACTGCTTAGAACCTTTTATATTAATGTATCATACGGTCGTTTGTCGTAAAGACAATAACACTTGGAACTTACCGCGTAGCGGGGATCCGTTTGAGTGAGCGTGTAACGGCAAGGTCCATTGTAAGTGATCCTAGCTCCATCAAAGGTAACGAAGTGAGGGTCGCCATCTTGTGTTGAATCGGCTAAAACAATATTAAAATTCATTTTAATTTGTTACTCGACGTAAATTATAGACAAAACGACAATGAATTCATTACCTATACATGTATATTTATTAAACACAATAAACAGTTGACCAAAAAATCGCATACAGTCCCTCTTGGCTAGCTATCGAAATCTTAAGCATCAACTTGAGTCAGTATTTATACTTTACACAAATTGTGGGCGTTTAGTAAGAAAGAACGAATAAGCAGTGTAGAACTAGCGTATACCGTGCGTTTGAATACCGTATGGGTGATTAAGGTGCGTAAATGTAATTGTATCGTATGCACTGTATATCAACGCATGAGTACATTGAAATAATGTATACGTACGGTTGTAAACGTTATACTCTAATGTAAACCATTAGATGATGGAAAAGGGGAGATTGCACACGCTCAAAGTTGGGCGTATAATCGGTTTCACACACAATACTCATACGTTGCTAGATTGACAGGATCTTTAGTCGTGTGAGTTTGCCATGAAATCCTCTGTTACTGAAACCAATGCATTTTAAACAGATACTCCACTACAACTTACATCCTGGAGACGCACATATCTCAAAAGCCCTTCTGCACCAACTATCTGTCATGGCGTCCATATGGGCTACATAAGCGCTGTGGGTGCCAATAAAAGCACGCCCTTCCTCGCAACATTCACAGGCGTCAATGAACGACTCGACAGCAGGATCAGTCTCATTAAAACCCTCCTCCACCAGTGCTTGTGCCCGGGTTGCACAGTCACGATGTTCATCACTTGAACCCAAGCCTTTGACATAGTTAATCGTTATTATGGCTGAAATGAAAACAAGAATGAAGTTTGGGAATGCGGCCGATTTTAATTGCACAGGTACGGTGTAACGGTATGCAACCGATATCTGTTAAAGCTCATGTCGATAAACTGTTACTAATAATAGCGTAGTGAAAGCTTTTGTAATATTAGTATACTCCAAAATATATATAGCGACAGAATGTACAGCTATGATGACAGCACAAACAAACAAACAAACAAACAAAAAATAAATAATTAACGGACAAACGAAATCTGTTGTATTGTCCAAAATATGCATTCAGGGGTGGTCAGGGGGGTCTTGACACCCCTCCCCCTTCGGTTTCTGGAAAAAAATCACACCACTATATTCTCCTTTTGATATGAGAATTTTGAAGATCTGAATCATAGTTCTAAACTGCACCAAATGGCGCCGTTTGCCCACCAAAACACCGAAACCCACACCAAGGGGGCAAGTGTCGTCTTCTCATCCGAGGCCTAGTCTCTCTTAAAAAACTGGACCCCCTTCAAATAATCATGGATCCGCCCCTGGAACCTACAGTACGTGCACAGTACTCTGTGGACTTAGCACTGCTAAATTATGTAATTTGCGGTGATTTCATTGGGTATATCTTTCAGTAATAATTCAAGATCAATCCCATTTTGGTTGCCCTGAGTGGTCAGATTAGGTGCAATGGCATTGTAACAAATCTATACATCATCCGTACTAGAAGAATGAAGACTCGCGTAAAAAATGCTAAACGATATAATCTAACCATGGATTAAATGATTTGTAGTTTGAAAACGCACTTTAGATAAAATCTGCTTTGGTCTAGAATACAAGCTATTCCAACAAAACAAAAATATCCTTACGGTATTCCACACAGCATTGACTGAAGTACGTTCTACAGTCGTTATCTTCGGAAATTCTCGGTATGCGCGTCGAGCAAGGCTCTTCTGACGGTATCATTCCCAAAAGGCAACATTCACAAGCTTTTAGACTTAACGAATTCAGAATAGGCGATATGGTGGCATCGTCGGTGCAGCTTCCGGTGTCGTTTGCCTCTTTGAGTCCTTTGGCGTGAGCTTCATCTTTTTCACTGGCCGCTGAAACAAATAAATTGGGAACTGGTTAAAAGAAACTTATTCTACAGATATTATATACCTGTACTTTCACCATCACCCAGTCCTTCAATTTATCAGTTAATATGCACACTTATGCACACGTACAACCGCACACTTACACTTAAAAACTAGAGGATCAGAGAGGCTCCACCTCCTCCTGGTATTGTACCACCAGCGGGAGTAGGCGCTTCAAGTAGGAAGGAAGGTATGGATGATAGCGTATTAGTTGAGGAGAAGTAGGGTTGGGTAAATATAGGGATTGGGAGAAGTAGAATAAAGGTCAAATCAAATGTAGATTAGCATGTTAAATGCGTGATTGTTTATGGAATATGCTTTTTTTACAAAACCCTGGGGAAAAGTAGGTCAGAGGTCAAATTCCAGGCCACAGTAAGATTCTTATATATGAAATTCTATCCAAGTTCAATAGTAACTATGGGTGTATCTCTGCCAGTTTTGGCGATAGGAGGGTCTGAAATTTTGTAAAATTCAGTTTATGGTGAAAAGTAAAGCAAAATTCAAATTGCCATTATATGACTTCTTATTCAAGTTCAATAATAACTATGGGTATATCTTTGTCTGTAATGGAAATGTGCGGGCTGCAAATTGAAAAGTACAATTCTTAGTGAAAAGCAGGTCAAAGGTCAAAGTTACTTGACACGACGAAGATAGGCTATAGTGAAGAGGTTAGTGTCAAGTTATCTCTGAAGCTCAGGGTGCCCCAAGTGCACCTTCTCACCATAATATGAAAGCATAGAAGTCTTGTTTTTGTTGTTTTTGAAAAGTGGTACAAACAAATCTTTCTTTGCAAAAAATTGTACACAATTTTTGGCCCCTTTGCCCTTGATATAACGATCAGAGGTCAAATTCAAGATCATATTTAAAATATGTACATAAGACTTTCAATCAGATTTCTCTAGTATTTTTCCCATAAATACTTCGGTTCAGGAGATATTTGGCATTTAATTTTCCAAAATTTTGACAAGGGTGCACTGCGACGAGCGTCACACCTAGGCCAATGCACCGACAGAACTCCAAATCTAGGGGGATCAAGTTGAGATTATATGTGGCCTAAATCCCAGAAATTGGGACGCAGGCATTTGTAGTGTAAGAAAAGAAGCGGTAACGGCGACTTGTATCCGCCGACAAGACGCGGAGCCAGCGGAAGCCGACTTAAGCCGCACGAGACGGGTCGGGACTAAAACAATGAGTATCACCAGCGCTCAGGCTGGATCAATAACGGAACATCTGTTTTGGCTTAGCTGTTGGGGGTGACAACGTTTTTGGATTCAGTCATAAACACCTTTTTTTCAATTGCTCTCCTTTTCTTTTAAATCAACCAGTATTTTTGTTCACTTACTTAAGTTTGAAGTATCGTCCTCACAGCAAGCTAAGATGGTAGCTCTGGGGCAATCTGGATGCGCTGCAGCCTTCTCAGCACATATTCCTTGGCCAGTCTGCGCAGTCTCACAGCACTCACAACATATCGTGAAGGTATTGTTATCGGAGCAGTATGAAGGTGCCTGGGAAGAAGTTCGCGCATCACAACTAGTACTGTCAATTTTCAGTCCCATTTCGCAGCAAAGTTCCTCTGTAAGTGTTAAAAACTTGTGATAAGGTAAGACACGATACCAGTGTCTAGAGAAATCTGTAATGTGATGGTATGGTCTTCTACACAAAACAGCAGAGGAAATCCATTTGCAATTTTATAAATAAAATTTATCAAAAACATTCATACCGTTCACTTACGGCCAACCTGGACGTAGGCCTTCATCAGACTGATGTGAGTAGATGTTGACACTCACTGACCGCTAGGTGGTCAGTTATGAACATTAAGCTAATGAACATTTTTGCCCATTTGCAATTTGTTCTGATGTGGATTTTTACTAAATCTAGGTCAATCCAGTTTTTTGGGAGGCAACGTGGGGATATGGTACAAATGCTTATTATGCAGATTGGCAATTTATGGTGCTGAGTACACCACGATATTGCAACTAAACAGATTTATGTAAGTTGTTCTTGTAACATTACTACTGACTTTATTTTCCACTTAATTAATTCTAACAAATACGTAAGGCAACGCGGCTCGCAGAATTGCGGCTTGCAATTGAAAAGAAATTGAAAAAAACATACATAGCAAACATCAAATAAATAGATTTCTGAAAACCAGGCAAGATAGTAAATAGCGAATAACTACTTAATTTGGTTTTTCAACGTTTCGCTGCAGATACTCTTACATGTTGTCTAAATTGATATGTTCCCTGAGACAATATTGTATGTCCATTATGACTTATTTCACGCGATGTTTCGTATGTGGTTGTGTCAATATATATATATATATATATATATATATATATATATATATATATATATATATATATATATATCCCAACCACCCCTTTTCCCACCCACCCTAAAAACGTACAAATATATATATATATATATATATATATATATATATATATATATATATATATATATATATATATATATATATATCACTTACCGGCACCGGTACAATGTTCCCTGTATTCATCTGCACAACTGTTATTGCCGAGAGCAGCGCCACGCATGCTACAGTGGTTTAGCAACGGTATTGCTCCCAACTCGCCGCAGTCGGCTGAATTTGAGAAAGCAGAAATGAGCGCAAACATAGAGTATCATCAGTATTGGTGACCGGGCTCATAAAATGGAGAAAACGGATGACAGCCGGTCAGCAATGACCAGTAATTGTCTTAATCCGAAACAATATCATTGGGGTAGGGGCTGTAGGAATCTATCCCACCCACACTTTTTTCCAACAACGTCATTAAAAAGGACGGCGGGCAGGGAACTAAGGAATTTTCCCTTCCCTTACAGTAATATTTTATACGCTTACCCCCCTACCCCCATCCCACCCACCCCTTCACCCACCCACCCTAAAAACGTACAAGTATATTTGAATAGACCCTACATGATTGCACAATTATGTATCATCAGTATTTCAAGACAAGCCCACACCCACACTCTCACCGCACAACTACCATATCCAAAAATGGCGTGTAAATACTATTGGTTTTGAAAACAAACTGTTTGACTTTAAAAAAATTTGAATATATTTAATTGATACGTTCCATAAATTTCATGTTTGTCTTTTCTATGCAATGCAAACTTTTGTTATGTAGTACTTTTCAATATTATTATAAAAACGATATACAAAAACATTTTCTGCAATAATGATGATTAAGTTTAGCATTATCTAATATATGACTTCTGTTTCTGTTATAAACAAAGCCCTTATATCCAACATCTTTGAATTCCACGAACCGCCAGGAATTGATAAATCCAAGGGTTCTTCGTTTAATCGTGATAAATTCTTTAAGCTCTTAATTGATTCTTATTTTTTCTCAGTCAGTTCTTACAATTTTGAGAGATCGTGCAATCTGGACAAAAGTTCTGAGTTGTTCAAAATTTTGGTCCCGAACTCCCGAAAGTAAAAAATCTTGTTTAATTCTTAACAAATCCTTGGTATATTCTTAGATATTGTAACGGATCTTGGAAACATGAAGCATTCGTCTGATCACGATTTGACTACGAGTTTGTAAAGCAGCGGTGAAGGACTTTTTATACCTGTCCTGGGGGCACAATAGTCCCTCGAAATTTCAAAAATAGTCAAGATTACATCATTAGTCGTAGGTGCATTCGGCAGATACTTAGCTTTCTCTTATCTGAATCCTAATATTCCTGAAGTATGCCTATAAGTCCAAATTTGTAACTGAATCCGGACAAGATATCTACCGGAAAGGTGCAAAATTACACGATTCCTCGCTATCTCTAAATTGTATCAATTCCTAGCTATTCGTGGAATTCATATAAGTTTGGAAACATTAGATCAAAGGGTTTTCCACTAATCGCGTTCGGTCTGAAAGCGCACGGCGACGGCGACGACAAATGCAGGTGCTGGCTATATCATCATGTACATGTTTTAGTAGTGATGAATAAATTCATTTACCCCTAGGGACCCCCCCACCGCCACTTACACTAAAATGCCAAAGGGTACATGCACCTCTTTGATGATCATTCTTGGCTTATGATGTTGCATCTTGTTCTTTGCTTGCTTGCATGTTTGCATCACTATGCTAAAATTTAGTTTAGCATTGGTATCACAATGCAAGTTCAGAGAAAAACTACATGCAGCATTTGTAAAAAAAATATATGACTTTAGATTCATTGTTGAACGGAGTAGCATTTTATGCTAAATTAAATAAAAGATTATAATTACGTGGATGCTCGGGATGTACGGCGCCAACTGCGTCAATAAGAACAAAGAGTACCAAGAGCTTTAGTACCAGTCTAATGTTGTCAGCCATTTTCGACATTCGTCGTATTTTAGTTCCTGAAAAAGATGTCGACGTGATAAAACTTGTTGATATAATACTCTGAGAAGTTGACAAATGCATGGGAGTAGATTAATGGAACTGTGCTGTTCATAATTCAAATACACCAATGCAAACAAACATACGGTTCGCATTCACGCAACTCTCATACCATAGGGAATACAGATTCACGCACATGTCAGGAGCTTATTTTTAAGACTAGACATATTTGATGAGATGGATAGAATTCGACCGATTTTAATTTTGATGAAATAAGTTTTATAAAAATATAATCATATATTTATCTTAAGTTTAAAGCCCCTTAAAATGTTCAGTAGACTTTACCTAAAAAAACAAATACAAATATATAGAAATAAAAGATTATTGAGAAGGACTACAATTCCAATACAGATTTTTGCACCTTTAATGTAGCTTTCATAAAAACGGCATATACATATATATATAAACTTCATATCATCCATTCACCATGACAGCTAGCGAAAAACAAATAAACAAAAAATTTAAACCCTCAGAGAATCAAAAATTCAAAACAATAGAGAAGCATCGGTGGAATGGTCTTCAATATGTCCACCTATTCTGAGAATCACAGGCTACAGTCAAATTAATCAACAAATCGATTAAAAACCCAAGGGTGTCCACCAGTTTGGATTTCACAGTTTTCGATATATCTGGGGAAGCCTCTCTAAACACCGTCGTCTATTATGCAACGAGCTGGAAACCATCAACGTTTTTGGGTTCAACACTGGAGCCATGTGGCTCTCACAGATGACGATGGCCTGATTATAAATTTACCGAATTATCGAGAGGGTCGAATTAAAGTTCACAGGTTTCCTGAAGAGGCTTGCTGAAGAGGCTCCAAAGGAAAAAGAGGACGTTTGGAGCAAATATTTCGGAAACCACCAACCTCCCATTTGCAAAAGGGCACCCTATTTTATTTTGCAAATTGATAATGCCCTTTCACAAAGAGCACTCACAATCGCAGATTACTTTGGTTGAAACCCCTACAACGACCATAAAGATCGCCACATATAAACACTTTATAGAATCTGTTGGGATTAATGTCTCTCCGAATAAAGGGCCCAACGAAAAAAAAGTCGAACATAATTAAACAAACCCCGACCGATGCCAACAATGCTATTCCATACCAAAACCTATCAGAAGGAATGCCACGAGAGAAAGGTACTGACGGTTGTTAGATAAAGACATCCATATGGTGGGGCGTGGCACTCATTAACAGCTGATAATTTGAAAAATATGGAAATCCAAATAAGGCTTTTAATGGTTGTTTAAAACTTATAATCAGTCATGTATTCTTGCAGTGCTCTGCCGATGAACTCACTTAAGAAACTGAATTCACAATAACACTGAAAAGATGATAAAAGCTTTTTTTAAAATATGATTCAAGTCTTTATTTTCATTTATTACGCAGAAAAATACGTAAAGTTTGAAGTAATTGAATGTCAGCTCTGTTTTGCAGCTTAAAGTCGGGTGGTACATGCACTATAAAGGAGTGACAAAAGTAGCTAAGGTGCATTTTGAAATTATCCAAACAATTAAAAAGCAAAATTCATCGATCAGTGGTTGAAAAATAGAAGGATTTAAACTCTCGAAAACCGTTGGGAACAGTTTCATCAACAGTATACCCCTTCCCTGTAGCATAATGCTGGACACCCCGGTTCCTATAACACCACTACTCATTATGACATTAAATTAAATATCCTGAAGCTTTCTATAAAAAAATCCACAACAGAAACGCTACGTAAATTATATCTTCTGTTAAAATTTTTGTCTTGGACTTCAAAATAGGGGTAACACTGTATACCACCAACGCTCCATTAATAATGCATTGACTACTTGGCATTTTTGTGGAATCCTGAGCTCTTGAAAATATTTAGAAATGCGCCATGTTGAAAAAATGCCACGTTGCAGAGCAAAGAACCGAATGTGTCAGCTTCTTTCTCGGGTCATTTATTTTTTAGAATTCATATTAGTTTCAAAATTCCGTTGACTTCAACGAGAGTCTGTTTTATCCACCGTGAAATGATTGTAAAGAATCTTAAAAATCTTATCTAACTGAATAATTGAACTATTTATCTAAAGGGATCTTTTGCAGAAAAAAATTAACTTCACGATGAGACCTATATTACAAACACAAGGTGTCTGTATAAAATTTAAAACCCAAAATTGTCTCGTTTAAAGCGCACTTGAAAGTCTGAAACCCAAGATTGACTTGCGACAACAGTTGCAATAATTTTGAAAACATTCAAAAATATTAAAATTGCATGAACCAGGTTTTTTAATCCTTGCTTCGCGAATTTCACCACTCAAATGAATATCTTAAAAACGGATCCTACTGCACCTAAACCATTTAATATTTGGAACAGTTATAATCGTTCTGTAGCAGTTACATGGTATACATAAACAATCTGCTTACCTTTCAAGAACGAGTCTTCTTCCTCTGTTATAACGTCAATGGATAGGATTAGTTGTGGAGCTACTGTGTCGCCGACGTCGTAAGATATATCTGCGTGTAACAGGTGCGGTATTAGCGATAACAGTTAATATTCATGAAGTTATATAGGTCATATCTCTAGCCACATTTCTTTCCATATTTTTAATCAAGGGGTAAAAGGGAGGCATATTAGAAACAGTTCTTTACTTCTCGCGGGTTCAAATGTGACCAATAATCAAATATCCAGTTTTCGATATTTCAAACGTATGTAAATCCTTTAATGTGATTTAGATATAATTTGAAAAAAAAATCTAGACGTTCTAATAAGAACCTTCTTTCCACCACGTTAATAGACCCATCTTTAAAGAATTCAGTATAGATGTCACTTCTATCGTGCTGGAGCACTCCCTCAAAAAATCGATCAAGCCACGCATTCTCCTTTGCAATGCAACCTACAAAGAAATGTTTCCTTTTTGATTATGCTGCCAAAAGGGGCTTGTCGTCTTACGTTTCAAATTCATACATAATTTATTTCAGCCACAGGCCAATATCGCATTAAAATATAAGAAAAGAAATAAAACTGGCAAGGACAATACACATTAAAGAAGGGACACACATTACGTAAGACTTAAAAGACACAATAATGTATAAGAGACTAATTGATTAATATTATGAGCATGCAAATATTTGGGATAATAACACAATAACAAGGAGACCAAAAACTTATATTATGGGCATAATCACCTTAATTCAAAGCAAAAATGGGATATAAAAAATTATTATATAAGTTTCACTTTGTGTTGACAAGACTTGAATAAACAGATCAGAACATAACTTATTTTAGAATTTTGTATGGATTTTAGGATAAATCGCTAAAATTACTTTTTTGATAAAGCATATTTCAGCTATTTGAAGTTAGTAATGGGTACGACCAACAGTGGCCAAATTGGGAGATAGCAAGAATTAAAGGGGGGGGGGAGATATTGCATCCTGAATTAGCCGGTGCACTTGTGTTTATTTCAACTTGAAAAGACATTTGATAACGTTTGAATCTCTAAGAAAGGGCACCTGGTTGCTACAAAAGTAACTTATTTAGTGTGTTATAAGAAAAAAAGAAGAATAAATAACATTTCTAGAATAATTGCAATTATTTTATTTTCCCGCAAGAACGACATAGAGGTGCTATTGGAACAAAAACCCTTAACCCATGAAATAATTTAATAAAAGTCGAATATAAATCCTTTGGTTACCCAGTGGTATAACTTTTGTTAATTTCACATAAATCGCATACCAATCTTAATCAGTAACACATGATTAACGTTTAGCAATAGCTACGATTCAAAACAGATTGATATACATTTTGCATTGTTATTGGTACAAACACGCTTTTTCTTTGCTTGTCACAGGTATTAAACTTGAACGGACACCTCTTTGATCATTTTGTTCATTTTAATATCAATATTTTGTTTTATTACCGATCAGTTTAATTTTTTTTACACACCGTGTCTTATCTACTGTCAAATCTTAACCAATGATACATTCAAGCGTTCAATCTTCAATTTAAAATTAAAATTAAAACATTAACTTGAATGACTGCGGCTATAACTGAGAGAGAGAGAGAGAGAGAGAGAGAGAGAGAGAGAATTATTGAAACTATATTTGACCACGTTTCTGGACACTTTCCTCCAGATGCCAGTTCCATCTCACTTATTAGTTCAAAACATTGCATCCAAACTTAATTGCATGAAGTTTTTTGGTCTTACAAAATAACTGAATTATGATAACTATATAAAAGTAAACGGTTTTAAATGTAGTTGCCCTTCAATAGCTAAACCTGTGTCTGAAATAACGAATTTCAGTGTTTCTTAACAACTACACATACTTTTTATATGGTGTATCTGAGTCAATATTTTTATAATAACGCTCAACATGCATTGATACATAAAGTCACCCATATGCCTATTAAATCCCGGATTTTCAATTAGATGTAACAAAAAAAAAAAGACTTTATCTTTTTATTACCGCTGGCCATAAAATACACTTATGAAATTTATATACTTGGGACAGGTAAGTACCGCATGCTTGTTTTATTACTTAATGTATGATTGAACAGGTTTAACTAGGCTTAATATCCTGACCTATAGAGATAAAACTGGTTTTTGAAGAAAAGAATATGGACTGGAACCAGTTGGAACCTTTTTGAAACCAATTCCCATAAAATTTTGTATTTTTGGTTCCTCTTCTGAAAAAAAAATTATTGGTTTTCACATGTCTCAAGGAAGGCACTTTGGCATAGGTTACTCCCAAAATCTGCTCGTTCGCTGCATGATCGAGAAAGCGGATCAGACAATGCCGCCCTCTGGGAACAGTAACAGCAGGTTAGAAATGTCGACTTGCAACGTTGCTCATCGCCGTAAGCTTCAGCATCTTCATCGCAGTTGGTAGCCTGTTTTCCTGCGTTGCAGCAGTCGGCCTTTCCTGTATAATCTGCACAAACAAAGAACGAATATTAAGATTTATTAATATTGATTTTCAGTATTCGGACACCTGCTTGTTTAATGAGCGTAAAAAGTGTTAATACTGTATTTTGTTAAGATGATTGCATTATACTATATGTTTAACCCTTTGGCGTACCAAATTTTAAACAAATTTACTTTCGACCAAACTGTACCATGTTGCGAATCAACGGCGAACAAAAGAATTCACAGAATTCAGAATTAGAGCAGCGTTACTGAATATGCAGTGGGCTACAGAGGACAAAAACAATATGAGGAAAGGGGAAGCCGGAAGGTGAGGAACTGAGAGCCCAAAACGCATTGGAAAATTAAAAAACTCTCAATCCTGCTTCGAAGCGAGAATCGTCACATAAGGTTACTAATATCCGTAAAATATTTTAGAACTATGTATACATGCAACCCCTCTTGTAGTTACACAACATTTCAACATCATTCAAATAAACAAACTGTATTTATCCATTTCCATTTTTTTACACTAAAAATAGCTAATAATAGGCGAGATTTACCTGGTTCTTCACAACACATAAGGAAAGAGGCTCGGATGGTTCCCGTACTAGTAGGTACTTGCTGGACGCAGGTCTTGATAGACTGGTCTGACTGCTGACCCAATTCACAACTTATACAATTGTCCAAGTATTGGGCAACATCGCATACTTGGGGCCTCTCGGAATTTTGGCGTGTCAAGCATCTGGTCTCATCTACCCTCAGGGCTATTTCCTCGCAGTACGAGGAGTAGTCTAAAAGCAAGAAAAAGGCTATCCATTAGACTATATAACCATCCATATATTTTAGAAATATACTTGAGATGACATACATTAACCAAGCGAAGTATATTACGTTTAAGACTTAAAATGTACAATACAAACCAATATTGATACCACAAAGTTGGAGTCTTAAAGTTTGATTTTGGTTAATACATGTATAACATTGCTGTCATTATGATTAGATATCATTGGTTTATACATTATTCAAATGAATACAGCCGGTTTATCATCTTGTTTTATGCAAAGTGTTTAAACACATTTTTCATTTAAAAACGAATATTTGAGTGTATGCTGAGTGCAATATAGTTCTGTGCCACATGAAAGCTTTATGTACACACATAGACATATAGGCTACATATATGTATATGTATGTTATTATTATAATCATAATTATTATTCAGAGATTCTCAATATATACCCCAGCAGGTTCATTTAAAAAACCAGAAAATGAAGTTAAAGACATATTTGCGAATTCTACTTTTTCTAAAACTCTAGTGACAGAAAGTGATAAATCTAGCTTTTTGTGCACGACATGCAAACATTCTCCGTTTCATGCCTTGTTGGTATGCACAGTTTTCGTATTCGGTAAAGAAGGTTTGAGTAACCAAAGTTTTAAATATAGCAACCCTTTCAGTTAACATTTGCACGTTTTTAACACTTACAAAAATTAGACTGCGCTAAAGGGATGTTACGAAATGCACGTTTATTGAACGGATATATAGTCCATAAGGTCTGGCCGGGAAATACGTTTAGAAATGAGCACGCTATTCCATTTTTTTTTTTTTTTTTTTTTTTTTTT
>NW_019775724.1:724755-763397 GCF_001039355.2 Lingula anatina | reverse complement strand
GAACGAATACGAAAGGACAGAAATGTTACGGGTGTAGATGGGAGAGATTCTATATGCAAATAAAGTCTGAACTATATTAAAGATATGGCTAACAAAATGTTTATCACTGAAACAACTGACAAATCTTTTTTGGAAATAAATGCATTTCGTCTATGAACAAAACTAATAGAAATATAAGGACATACTATAAAAGTAAATTTTAATCTTGTTAATGATACGTATATAGTAAAGACAGTTTGAAGCCTAATAAATATTACATGTACAAGTAGTGTTTTATTTGATCTTTGATGAATTCATAAATTCATTTATTAAACTCTATGTAAATTCAATCAATTCATAGCTACAATGTACACGAAAATTGCTGTCATCACCGAATCTTTTTGGTAAAGTGACATTAAAAAATCAATGTTGGCAAGTTCTTTTACTTAAAATCTCCGTATCAGAGTAGAGTGATCAGAGTAGAGTGAAGCCACCGCGCATTAAAGGTCAATTAACGCTTGGCGAGCACTTAATTGCGACCACGCTCACCTTCGATCTTTATCTCAGCGAGCTAGGGTTAGGTTCTTTTGTTAGCAGAAAGTTTGTCACGATAATTGCCCGACGGGCAGGGTATGGAACTATTGTTAACAGAAACCAAACAGCGTATGGATGACAATGTTATTTCCATAGTAACCGAGCCAGGCCGTCCGTACAACCCGCAGCGACCCGGAGGGTAAGTAAGGGGAGATTCCGGCGGCACTGTATAGGCTACATGTATGTATATGTATGTTATTATTATAATCATAATTATTATTCAGAGATTCTCAATATATACCCCAGCAGGTTCATTTAAAAAACCAGAAAATGAAGTTAAAGACATATTTGCGAATTCTACTTTTTCTAAAACTCTAGTGACAGAAAGTGATAAATCTAGCTTTTTGTGCACGACATGCAAACATTCTCCGTTTCATGCCTTGTTGGTATGCACAGTTTTCGTATTCGGTAAAGAAGGTTTGAGTAACCAAAGTTTTAAATATAGCAACCCTTTCAGTTAACATTTGCACGTTTTTAACACTTACAAAAATTAGACTGCGCTAAAGGGATGTTACGAAATGCACGTTTATTGAACGGATATATAGTCCATAAGGTCTGGCCGGGAAATACGTTTAGAAATGAGCACGCTATTCCATTTTTTTTTTTTTTTTTTTTTTTTTTGGTGAGTGTAAAAATATTATTTGGAGTGTTATACACCCCAAATGTCCCAAAGTAATTACTTTTCGATCCACTAACTTCATATTCCTTGCTAATATGCCATGATTTGAACATCTAGACTGGAAAAATTTCTCCATTAACGTGGCGAGTTGGCAAGGTTAGAAAGTATAAATTGTTTCCCAAAGGACAAAAAGTTGTGCTTTTTATTATGCTACTGACTACTTGCGAAAAATTGGCACATTTAGCGTGGTTAGCCGTCTTCAATATTTATTATTTTAGACTTTTTAAACAAAATCTATAAACATAAATAACAATGCCAATTATGAAAATAGTTTGAATCTATATTATAGACTAACATTTTGTCCTCAACTTCGAGTAAATATTTTCACAATGATGGGTAACGAAGATTTTAAAAATTATTTTCTAAGAAAACGCAGTTTTGTCGTGTTTCGTGTAAAACATCATCAGTGTTCTCTGATAATGCATCGTCTAGTTAATCATGAATGCAACTGAATTGAAGATTTAATTAATGTTTAATTAATGTAAAGCTAAATGTACCTATATATTGAGAATCATTATTATTATTATTATGTTAAAATTTTAATACCACAAAAAGACCAATACTCACAATCACCAAAAAGGTGCATAATGCCAACACCATCTAGTTAACTAAACCAACACCATAGAAATGATCTTTGAATATAACCCATGTAAATATCTGTTTGTAAATTGTTAATGTAGTTTTTTAGGTAGATACAATAGTTTAAATACATATGCCATAGTCACTGAAAAAATGTTTATTTATTCTCGAACGAGAATAAATAAACAAACGAGCAAATAAACAAACAAACAAACAAATAAATAGAAAAATCAAAACATGGACAAGTGAAATATATATAATTACATACCTTGAGCCTGGGTATTGCCCAGCAGTTGAACGAATACAAAGCCCAAAATCAAGACGCTTTGAAGTGAAGGTCCCATGATCGTACTTGGTTTCAGTGCTGCACCAGATACATAAAAAAGATAAACCAGGCCCTCTATGAAGGTTTATTAAAATTAATACATCATAGGATATGGTGGATATCGACAATAAATTAATCGAAAATTGTTGCATGAAGGCATGCATAGAGAGAATGATGAATAAAGATACCTGAACCTGTACAGCGGCAAACTCTTGTGTCTTAATTTCAAATTTGCTGATTGTGTTATAAAACAGTTATAGACTTTGTGGTTCGGTCACCCAACGGCGATATTCGACCCTCAGCTGAAATAATTGACCGACGCCTTCGGCCTTCGGCGTCAGTCGAATATCGCCGTTGGGCAACCTCCATCAAATTCAATAATTGTATAATATTTATAAAATGTCAACAGTAAAGGTTTCAAGCACAAACCTTGCAGTTGAACTTAGCACACATACCTGCAAATGTTTACAATATTTCAGCCTCGGAGATTCGTCCCAATGTGCAGTTTTCTAATCAGTTTTCTCTTTCGTTACCTTCGCAGCGTGCTAATTTGCGTGACACGCGCTGCACCAGCTGCGTCATATTTTATTTAAACTCAGGATCCCTTCATTGCTTTCCTACTGCGCCTACGATCTCGCTTGCCATATAGAAATGTTAAATAATTCACTTATTTCAACTTGGCGCCGCTGAGATATCATAGAGGCGATGGTCTATGCGAAGAACTAGTTTAAGGAAATACATTTAGGGACTTACAGTCTGGTTAATTTTTTATTACATAAACCAATTTACAGGTCAAGGCCATCCTCAGCTTCATTGACAGCATAAAGACTCAAAAATTTTAACATGATTAAACTTATTTCA
Source organism: Lingula anatina (assembly GCF_001039355.2). Next base: position 760,380 of record NW_019775724.1, on the reverse strand, counting down.
GACTCCACGGTCCATGAATGGTGTTTTCGGTACTAGACCGACAATAAATGAATAAATTTGAGTTGAAGAGAGTTTGGTCGTAGTGGTCAAAGGAACCAGTATTTTGCAGGTTTCAAAATTTTCTGGGAATTTTCCTTAATGCACCATATTCAACAATTTTCCTTAATGCACCATATTCAACAATAAATAAAACTACGATCCATAAACACTTTTTTGTTTGAAGAATGTTTAGTCTAGATTATTGTCCATGTCTAAAGTCACTCTGATAATTGCTTGGTGATGGAATCTGATGAATTTCGCATGCCTTATTTAACCCGTTTTCCGCTTTCTTTTGAATGGCTAAACTCAATCGAAACAGTCGGATAGGCCTTTTTGTGCAACCATGTTTAACCCAGATAAATAATAAAACAAAAATATTAACAACCCCCTATATCACACGGATCCTTATATACTCCGATTGGTGGTAATATTCTGGTATAATATTAGAGTCAAAAGATATCAAAATTGGCAAAAAGGATAGGGAACCCCCCTTTTTTGGAATGCATTTCAAGGACATAAGAGCCGTACTTTTAAACCTGTTGTCAGGCCTTTTGTTCTTCCATAGGATGAATAACAACCTAAGCCTAAATACGCCTCGGATCATTTTTGAGTAGAGAAACCGTTTGCGAATGGCCCGTAAGCTCCACAGTCTGTAACAGACAATGTGGGATACCAAGTGGACTTCACAAATTGAAGTTTGGGGGACTTTCTTTGGATAGTTGATACAACGTGAACGGCGTGATACATGGACAATGTAACCCACTGTAGTACCACCTTATTGGTGATAGCAAAACACATTTATGATATTTTTTCAGTATTTTTATTATTTTTCCATGCCCCCCTTGGTGGGGTGGTGCATGCACACAATATATAATATTCAAACAATATATATTCAAACAAATGGATTCATTCAGTTTTTATTGTATCATTAGCTGATATCATTATTACTTATATTTTTCAAACACCCTTGTTATACAGATATATGCCGAATTAAAAAACATGGAGTTTTGATAATAATATACAAATATTGACTTTGGGTGAGGTCATCTCAGGGATTTATAGACTCACTATTCACGGAAACATTCCTCTTCACATTCTAGCTAGTACATTTTGAAGAAAAGTTTATTACAACAGAAAATACCTGGAGACAAAATATGTTAGTACCTTATGTATAGTGTCTCAAATTTATCACAATTAATCTCAAAAGTTAGGATCGGGAATAAAATCATTAAGGTTAAATAATTATGAAAATTACTGCATATTCTTTTAATATACCCAATGTTAATATTAACATCATTATCGTTATTACATCTAGATTCAGTTGTCAATGGATGCATTATTCATTATTATTTCTTTAACATTAAAAAATACTTTTCTCCAGAGCATTGCTTTTCTACACATTCGTCTCTCTGTCTACAACCTCCTTTTCATCTTCCACTTGTACATAACAGTCATTTTCACCAATCGCTTGTTTTAGATCGATCAAAGTATTACTGCTGCCCCTTTCGCCATGACAGTTTTCAATAACAATTGGCTGTGATGCCAACCCAATCTTTAATGAGGCCACATCAGTAGGAGAGCCCTCTCCACCATTGCCCACATCAATCTGAGAAAGGCCCAGAGATTCCAAACCAGGAGAGAGAGCAACATCCGAGCCATCAGACAGTTGCAAAGCATCTAAATGTTTTGGGCCATCTGTTGTTGGAGTGCTGGAACAACTAGAGGAGAGGCTTCCATCTTTCACAGTGACATACTCTCCCCTGTTATCCTGGGAGGCTCTGATCTTCTTCAGCTTCTTCTTCCTGGTTTGGCCAGCGGCCAATTCTGCTGAGTCATCTTCCTCCACCTGTGCATGGTGATGCCTGTGGCCTGACACAGCTGCAGTGATTTTGCTGGTCAACTTCTCAATGCTTGAGCTTGCTCTCACGGGTGTTGAGGAGTTTCCTTTGCGAAGCTTTCTAGGCTTTTTCTTTTTTGGGGTGTAGTCTCTGCTGGCAAAATCCATGGAGTCCCATTCGGGCTCCCAGTCGTCATCACTGTCATCAAAAGTTTTCTGGCGCAGCAATGGTGATTCGATGGTTACAGCACGCATTTTCTTCTTGTATGTTTTCTTCGGTTGTCTTTTCTCCACAGCCTCTGTCTCAATGAACACCCGTTCATCATCCATTACAGGTTGCTGCTGGGATGTTTTGGATGTTTCTACGGATTGTTCGCCAAGGGTGGTGGTAGTAATGACCATATTGTCATGACAAGCCAGTGCTGATGAAGACGATTCAGAATCAGCAGGATCATCAGACAAGGTTCTAAAGAAAGTTGATTTTCCAACGGTAACTTCCGTTTTACCCATTTCTACTTCTGGGCTGCCATTCCATCTACTACTGCTATTGCCATCTGTTTTTGATATACTACTGGTCATTTCTAAAGAATTGTCTTTGCTCAGTTGGTGCACCTCGTCCCTGCTGGCAAACGTCACCATACGTTGTGGAGGAAGAGCTAGGACAGCATCACTGGTATCACTATGACGACGAGCATCAAAACTCACCATGCTGTAATCAGTAGAGCCTCGGGATGCTGAACGCCCACGCTGGGGCGGCAATTCAGTCTCAAGGATGGGATCGAGGAGACCATCTTGTTGGATCCACTCTGTCTCTGCAGCATCTCCCTCAGTAATTTCATCCATCATGTTCCTCAGCATCTGATTCTCCCTCACCAACTGTTGTAGGAGGCTGTCGTTCTTACGCATGCCACTCGGGGGACTGATGCTATTTGATGTCACTGAATCCTGCCGAGTCTCTGCCAGGATGGGGCGTGAAGAGGCAGATGGGGTCTTGGACATTTCTTCCTCCTCCTCTTCGTTTGGTTCTTCCCCAACAGATTCCAGTTTTCCTTGATGAGAAGGGAAGTCTCTGGTAGGGCTGAGGGCCCTTGGACTTAGTTCTGTGCTACTCCTGGGTAAACTGTCTACACTGCTGGCCTGATCAACCAAGATGGATGGAAGTGGCGCTGTCAGGTGACTTCCTGGGTTGTTGTCCAAGTCATACTTCACTTTCTGAAGTTTCTGGTGGAGAAGCTTTGCATGCTCTTTTGTTGGCCCCGTGTCCGTCACATCTCCTCTGTACTGTGTCTGCAGTTGCTCCTCAGCTCCACCCTCATTTTCATCTGAAGAGTACATTTCTTGGTCACGCATTGCCATGATGGCTGCCCTAAACAGCTGCCAGTCACCGAAAGTCATTCCCATGACCAGTTTTAGCTCATCTAGATCACAGTTGATGAGGACTATACCAGTGATGTTGTTTCCTCTAATTCTGTCCTGGTATTCTGGAAGTGCTGTTGCATTCAATCCCTCTATTTTTTCCAATAACAAACACACACCCTCCACTGTTAATGCTGCTAATTTGATCTAAAAATCCAAAAAGAAAGAAAAATTCTTAGTTAAATGTACACATTAAGAACCATGCCAACAACATGGTATAAATTTGCTATCCACATATCAATCTAATTAAAGCAATAGTTTTACCTGTAGTGTTTATTCATTTAATTGGAAAACAATAGCAGCTCAAAACAAATGTTCATACCCAATATCATTGCAAAAACAAACTTAAACAATTTTAATATCAATGCTCTCAATAAATCCCAAAGACCAATGTTTATACCATTACACTTACCCCTTGAGGTACTTTTGTATGGGTCCTTTTGGATGTGCTTTGCCATGGGGTAATGTTCCCATACTGCACAGGCATGCCATAAGGCATGGCTGGCATGGGGCCAAAGGGACTAGGGTACCCATAAGGCATCACTGGGTACCCATAGGGCCCTGGGGATACTTGGCTGCCAGGGTCCACTGTGGCAGCTCTGTTACGTTTACGGAGCTGCCCTATTTGTGTAGCTCGAGGGTCGGAGGAAGACAATAGCTGGGGTGTTGAACATGCAGTTGCCAGTGGTCGAAAAGGAACTGAATAGTCCATGTTGACCGTCTGGATGTTGTCTTGTTGTTCTTTGAACTCTGAAAACGTAAACAAAGGAAAATTGCCATTTTGATATCAGGAGAAACAAGAAGAAAAAAATTAAAATAGAAATGATCGCATCGTGCCTAGTTCTGAACTTGGCCAACATTTTAGGGCCACAAGAAACAGAAAAAAAAGGGTTCCAGCTTTAACAGGGTCACCATTTGTATAACACATTGTCCACAAGGCCAAAATCATTGAGTCACCAGACCATGTCCACTTTCAAAATTGACCTGTATTTAAAAACACTGAGTAATCACCATTAATTTGAAACAGAATGACATTAGTGCCTGCGGTAGCACTAAATAAATAAATAAAAATGTGTGAGGCTCCAGCTCTGACTCCCACAACAGATATTTCAGTGTCATCAACTCTGGTCACTAGGACAGAGCCAGGTGCCGATATTATGTATGGACTATGCTGTATCTATAAATAAAAATTCACTGGCCAAATCATAACCTTCATCTATACAAATAACAACAGAAATTGCAAGTATTTGGAACTGTTTACTCAAAAATAAACTTTAAAAAAATTCATATTGGGAGTTAAGGTCTTCACCATAACTGCATTTTTATATGAAACACTCCCAAATCTTTATGCACACTAACACACTCAAACATATGCAGACACACTCTTGGATCAGATCTATTTAGACACGCCCATCATAACCAACTCCAACATTCCCTGGCAATCATCTTTCCCCCAATTGCAAATTACCTTTGATCAGCTTCCTGAGGTAGGGGTCTATACTAATGCTACAAGGCAGTAGTCTTCTGATGTCGCCAACGGTCAGCTGCGGAGTGAAGCTTGCAAGGAACACTTCCAACTTCTGAGGGTTGCGGTCAATTTCTATCAAAGGATGGAGCTCCTTTGGCGGTAGGAAAGGTGTGATCCTAGTAAAATTCAATACACAATTCTTCACACTTCACTGTATTGTTTTTTACTTCACTGCACAGTTCAAGTGTGAACAGTAAACCAAAATCTACTTCGGTGGGTGACTAAAAGAACTGGCACTTTTTAGGACACTTCTCACCATAGAACTTTTGATGACTGATTCAGGGGGAGAAAGGGTAGGGTTCTTAAAAGAGCATAATGAGACAAAACCTTAAGTTTTATTTTTTTTGAGTGAAATGAGGCAGAACTTTTATCCTCTGTCTGCCTTATCAAATAAAGCTTCTTAGTAAAATTTTTAAAAATCTGGTTGAGAAGTCGTCCTGGGACAATTTTTTTTCCAAAATATGCAAATAATAATAATAATAAAATGAAAAATAAAATAAAATAAATAAATAAACTCATAAATTTGAAGTAAAATGAATATGCAGTTTGGCAGTTACAAAGGGATGCCTACAGTGATTGTGAAGTCAGGGGCAGTCAAGACAATCAGAAGATTTATAGCCATTAAGAATGTCTGGTCGTAAAAACTGAAGAATGGTAGATATGTTGAGTCATAGTCTGAAATCTAGACAAACTACGGTTTGTGGCAAGAACAGCCATGGAGGCTATCCATAATTCAATATATTTAGGTATATGTCTTTGACATTTCTCCTTTGCTTTTTAATGAAAAAGAAAAAAGCAAGATGAGGCAATGAACGCAGCTAAAACTGAAACACCAATTCACTTTGAATAAAAAACATATAATATAGTAATTTTCATAGTATGCATATGATCATACAATCATCAGGAAAAAAATCATGGAGTCAGGGCGATCAAAATTACAATGATCTTACTTGTCATATATATCCTTCAGAGTGACTTTGTCATCCAGCGGGGCAGTTTTCTCCTGCTGTTCAAAGTACCACAGTATCCAGGAGGTCCTATATGGCCACTGCTCCGTCAGATTAACCCAGTGAGAGAGGCGATACCAACAAAAATCTATATTGTAGGCACGCAGAAGGCGACCTGATGAACAAACAGACAATAATTATAATGAATTATATGAATAATGATGATTTATATTCATTACAACAGATGTCAGTTTAATTATGCAAGGTACCGATGAACTGTGGGTTTTAATAAAAACCTGAAGCTTGTTGGTTTTACAAATTTTAAACTGATTAAAATCCTCATCTTTATGAACCTGTTCAATCCTAAATGGATGTTGCCTTCCCCAGGAGCATCCATACCCAGACATATACCTTGTCCACTGTAGTGTATAATTTTACGCCAGAAGATGAAAATGTACAATAAAGATACAATATAGTATATTACTAATCATACAGTGCAGATTTTTACTATTGAGCCTGAATGACTCTAGATCTTGTGTTCAATTGCTGGTAGATACAGCACTGTCTTTACAATTTCTCCTAGCAAGGGCATTAGTGAGGTACTGAGCTAATATAGCTTACTTCACTGGGTGGATTTATTTACCAGGGTGGATTTATTTACCAGGGTGGATGAAAAAGACAATATAAATATAATTTTAGTGAATATGTTATTAAACAATTACACTGAGTAAGACTATTTACTAACTTACTAAAAAAATTAACTCGAGTTTCTATTACTACTACAGTACTACTAAATTGCCAATGGGTGCAGCACTGTCTTCTAGATCCCTCCTAGCAAAAGCGGAGGAGAGAAACTGAGCTAGTGCAATGAGGGTTTCTTCTTCTTGAGATTTCATAATATAAATAGGGTTTTGTGCTCTTTGCATGTCGCAATAATGATGACAAAATATCCACCTATTGTTCTTCAACCAAAGCTAGTATGATGTTTTATAACTACTAGTACAGTGTTTTGTTTGCTCATATTTGAGTTATCACTCATGATAACTGGCATTATGTTTACCATGACCAGACAGATGTTCAAATGTATAGACAAGTTTCTGAATTCATTGCTGGCCAGAAAAATGTTACAACAGAGACAATGTTAAGACCCCATTGAGAGTATTCCTACAGGTTACATATTGATCACCTACCAGTACTTTGTCACTTGAAAAATATTGCATAACATTTTGATGACAATGTACACTTGTAAATCCAGTTATAGGTTCAAAAAATTTTAATTTGTTTAAATATCATTTCAACTTGGTGTCTGATCAGTTTTAGAAACAGACGAAGATGAAAAAATGAATAAAAAACAAAATGTATGTTGTTTAAGTCAAAATTGTCATCGGGAAGGAGATGCCATAGATTAGAACCAGATGCAGGCCTGCTCAATAAAAATTGGTTATTAGCTAAATTATAGGTTTATATTATAAAAACCACAAGAATTTCCCAACTGGAGAGGCTGGTATTTGTATAATACAATTAGAATCCTTGAAGCCCAAGGTATGAAAATCATACATTTTATGTACAACCATTACTGTCACTGGTCTTTCTCACAATGACAGTCAGATGACTGACCATGAGCCCCAGTTTGCCTTATATCCACTTTTTGGATGTCGGTTAATCTCCCCCTCCCATTTCAACTGTACTCCTACTTCATAGGGAGATGTGCTATGTACATGCCTATATACATGCATGCACGTATAAATCTTTGCGTGCTTCAAACATGCGCTCATACCTGTTATTGCGACAATATTCACCAGTCTTCTCATACTGCGTGGGTTGATATCGCTGAAGTAGTCCCCCGAAATGGTAGGTCTGGCAAGGTCTAGTGTGGACCCCTGCCGTGACATTGCCCCGCCCCCACCGACACTCCCCACAGATGAGAACACATTGCCAGACATAGAATAGGCCCGCCTGCGTTCTGAGGTCTTGGAGTGCATGGGAACTGACAACTGAGAGAAGCTGGAGTCCTGTCTCTAAATAATGAAAGAGAGAGAATGAGGGGTCAAAAGTATATAAAAGATATAATATATCTAATAGGATGATTACAATTCTTAAATATGTTGATATTCTATATGCAGTTTAGTCTCCACACAACTCATCACTTTATAAGGAATTATACTTTCTTGTTCCTCAATGAACAAGTCTTATTCTTCATCCACATTTACAAACTTTTTAGGGATCGAGTTAGTTGAAACTTATATTAATGGAGGCTGCACAATGCAAATCTATGCATAACCTCAAACAAATTTTCCTGTTTCAAAAAGACAGAGTAATATGGATTGTATTCTATTTGTCAATGAGACACAATGTACATAATTGTGTCTTATGTAGGCTGCATTATATGCAATTGCAAATGACTTATTTTGACAATTACAAACATGACAATGGTTTCACAGTAAAATGACAATGACAGTGTGACAATAACACCACAGTCTAAGCACATAAACACCAGAAATTAGAGATCCAATAATTTATAATGATACATATTGTGTATGTATGTGTGTTCACATTTGCAGGTTTGAATGCATTTGTGTATATGCATGAGTATGCATGAACTTAGTTGCTCTCTGCCCCATGTTGGGTAAATGCTTCCTCAGCACTTACCTAGTGAACCTTTTTTTTTTACTGAAAGGATATTTTTTTGATTGTGACCAATTCAAACTCACCATGGAATGGTATAAAGCCCTTTGAATTGAATGTTCCTGACACCCCCTACTGTCAATGTTTGGCCGGGTGGGTGGGGCAAAATGCATGGGGTGGGGTGTGTGAAGCAATAGAAAGATTAAGGTATGTGCAAGGATGTACTGTGCTTTATTTTAGGTAGATTTTTTAGTGGATAGTATTTATGTGCAAATAGAGATTTACAGTAAATATCAAAAATATATTGTTTAATCACTTGTAATTCTTTTGGGGGAAACTCAAATCAATAGTAAAAAGATTCCTGCTATTTTATTTTTTATCAATTTATTCAGTAATCACTTTCACTGAACTGAACGCATGGCTTTTCCCACCGAACCATTCGGCCGTCATTTGGACAGCTGTCAGCATCACTGGACAGCCTACATTTTCTAAATTGGCTGGGCAGAATATGAACTTCTTTGAAAAATTATGGCATTGGACTCCCTGAAATATTGTAGGAAATTACAGACGATCATTTTGGACAGCCTGTACCCCAATCCTGGGAAAAGCCCTGATTGAACATCAAACAAAATTGCCTTTTCTTTTCTTTCTTTTTCTGGTGGGGTGGAGTGAGGGGATAAAAGCAGATTCTATAAATTCCATTTTACACAACCCCATAAACAAAATCATTCATAACAGTCAATGTCATAATTTGCTCTGCAAGTGTTCTGTTTTCGTGATACTATTGCCTTCACTGTTACACTACCTGTAGTCATATAAATAAATCATGCATTTCAAGATCAAATCAAAACCATCAATATTAAACAAAATAAAAATTACATAGTCAAATGAAGTTGATTCTGATTGTGATACATATGAAGTGCTTTCATTTAGGTTGTTTTAAATTAAATTACTGTTGAAGTACAAGTAAAGTAATTCCTATTCTGTTCAAGGGGGAAGTATGAGTTAGTCAGCCCAGAAAAACAAGCCTTGGTCACTGACTGATCAAGAAAAATATTGTCTTTTAAATAAAAGTATTCTACAAATTCTTTAAAATGAATCATCATTAGTAGTGTTATATAAAATAAATAAATAAATAATTTATTTATTAAATTAATAAAAGGTAATATTTAGAAATGAAATCAGAATTTGCCTTCAAATCAAGCAGAGCATGAGGAAATCATTTAACATGCAAAATGCTTGAGCCTGAACAACAAGCATAAGAAGATACTTTCATGTCAACTAAAAATATTTACTTATTAAACATCTAAACCCTCTTGTCCTTCTGCATATACCATTAATAAAATTTAACAATGTTGCCAACATTGCCTAACTGGCTTCCTTGTATACTGATCAAATTGAACAAAAACAACAATAATAATGTTTTTTTTCAGCCAATTACATAATAAAAAATAACAAAAAGTTATACACAAATTTAGTATTAGACAAAAGTGGACAACTATACTTCAAAAACTATTGCCTATCATTAATAAATTGAATTTAAAGAAAAAAATGAATCATTTCAACCAGTGGTATCATGAAAATTATTGGTTATCAATGGTTATTATCAGCTGAAGCTAAAAGCTGTTAGTCCACATACAGAGACTAAGGCAAGCACAATTATATGAATACCTATAGCTACAAGGCAGCAGGGAAAGGGAAGGGGGGGGGGGGGCGCTGGTGTCACTGTGCATGTGTTATTATATGCTAGTATGCATGCATATCTGGGATGGTGTAGGTCTTACTGCATGTGCAATACAAATGTACAAACAAATAAACAAAAAAGGCATTATGACTAAATCAATTCAATAATGAATCAGCCACCACCATTTTCATAAAGGTACAGAATATCCTAATACTGCGATTACAATTCATTATTATTGGACGTGCAAAGCAAAGTTTAGTTATTTGATTTAACAAAAATCATTATTTGATCAATTTGATCACCATTATTAATTAAGCTTTACAAAAAAGGTGAAAATTACCAGGACTTTTTACCCTAATTCTACCCCAACAAATATTGGCACTGGCAGGTCCACGCATCTTATATATATTAAATCCTAACAATTTTCTCTATAAATCTTCATTATGATATAATATAATGACAAATACTATAATTATAACCATACAAAAATATTTGTTTGTGTAAACATCATTCAATTTTAATAACAGAACTTCTCAGGGAAAAGTGTCAAATCCAAACAGATAATATTTTTCTCCTTTTTAAAAAATCTCCAGCGCACTGCGAAGTCTAAATTCACTTGCGGCTCAAAATTATTAAGAATTTATAGATGCATGGACCAGACGCCACAACTGTTTCCACTTACTCCAGGAACGTCTAGAAACACCCGGTGCTGACTGGATACTGAACTGGTCTAATCAAATAACAAAATCATGTCAAAACACACACATTTTTAAAAATATAAAGTGAAATCAGATAGGACCTTAACAGTGAAAATGCACTGGTAGATATAGTCTAATCAAATAAACAAAATCAAGTCAAAACAATATATTGAAATAATAAAAGGTGAGTCAGGTAAAGGGAGGACCGTTTAACTGAAGACGTGCTTTATTTCCCCTGCATCTACAACTAGGATAAAAATGCTGTGAAACTGCAAAGTTTGTAAGTTGTAACTAATGAGAAAATCTGAAGATATAAAATATGATGGAATATACAACTGCTTAGAGTTAAAAAAAATATTGGTTCATTGCATCAATAGCAATATTTTAAATAGTATGAAAGTGAATTTTTAACAGATCTGTTATTTCACAGGCAGTTCCTGTCCATCATGGTAAATAATTTTATTATGCTTTGAAACTGAAATATAAAACTGTGATATTCCTGAAGATTTTCATTCTCTTCCCACTATCAACCTTTGTGTATGTTTTATAACCATATGATTTTATCAAATACATTCTAAATTTCAATTTAATTCAGATCTTGCAATTAAACAAATAGTATTATTACAGACTTTCTGAACTGTATCAAACAACATTATTGACCTGACCTAACATTTTTTGTAGCAGTCGATGAAAATAATTATAACAGCATAAGAGCACAAAGATGAAAATTCATATTCTAAGTCAGATTTTCTTCAAACAACAGCTCTACTCAGAGTACCATGCACTCAAATGTTCTTGTAACTTTTAAATCAGTAAGTTTAATTTATACTCTGTTTGACACTTTGAAATAATTTTTTTATTTATCTGTTTAAAGGTTGGATTATCGATAAATAATTTAGAATATATACACACACATAACTGTCATATAAAATTTCTCCATGATGACAGAGCTACGTATATTTTCATAGAACAAAATTATGAAACAGAAAGGTAACTTCCTACATGTACAATATTTACTTTATCCAGCAGTTGTTACATAATATGAAGGCATCTTGTAAGACAATGCCGTATATATTGGATTGCAAAAACTTGAGTTTAACTACGTACTACAGTCATTGAAAAAACCTTCAATGTGACCTTGAGGGCATGTCACAGCTGATGTAATTCTTCCTGAATATTCACATTATGCTAGCAATCCCAGCTAGGTCAAGTACACGGGCTTGGATGCATATTTCATGAAACAGCTCCACACAGAAGTTGAGTTGCCATAGTAACCATGTTTTAAACCTTCAATTCTGGGTCAGATATGCAAATATTTTTTCTTGTGGCTGATTAGTAACGTAAATATATATAATATGAACGTATACATAGAGATTGACAGTTGTCAAATTCAGTCGTACAAGTTGTAAAACTAAGTACAATTTTGAGCATACCTCTATTTCAGAGGCAAAAAAGTTTTGCCCCCCTCTCCCAAAAAGGGTCATTGTATTACAGAATGATATTTTTTTCTAGTGCAAACATGCAATCCATTTCTAAGCTCAAAGAAAAAGAAAATGCATTCTATCTTCAAATGAAATTGCAAAATAAAGTCTAATTTCTCAATCACGAGTGGTTATACTAGTACTGTACACTTCAACCAACACTCTTTTTAGTCTTATAAATAACTTAAAAGCAAAACACACCAAGAAACAAACCTCCAGAAGTAAGGGACACACTTGAAATAAACTGTTAATAATCAAGGCATAAGAGACTATATCATCAAAAATTCTAACAGCAACACATGTATATTTAAGCCAAAGAAAAAATTAATGACATCAGGTTTGAATTCAAAAAAAGTTTGTCACTTACCCTAAATCGCACATCATTATTTGAGCTGAATTCACTAACACTCCCGTTCTCTAAATTCTTGCTAGCCTTCGGCAGTATTCCCTGACTTTGGAGGTAGAAGGGCAAGTGGACCATGTTTCGCAGATAGTCATTTCCCGTGATATTGGAGTCGTGAAACACCAGGTTGAGGTTGGTCTCGATGCCCTTGATGATGACATGAGGGTCCACAGCCAAAATGAGTATAAACGGCGAGTCCTGGTCCGAGAACAGGTTGTTCACAGTATCGAAGACTTGCAAAACCTTGTCTTGCTCGCAGCTGTCAAGACCGTCCACAATCACCACCAACCTGGTCTTGTTTCCCATGAAAGCATCATGACAGTTGACAATTTTGGACATCAATTTCACCTCAGATTTTAACATCTGGAGCATTCCCTCCAGTTTCAGAGAATCGAAGCTGTCGGCAGTCTTCAGAGTTCTTTTGTGTTGGGAGATTAGAAGTGATGTTATTATCTGCCACCAGGTGACGATGTTTGCAATCACGACAACCCCAACAATGCACACTATGGTGATCAAGATGGCGTTGATGGTTAAGTTGTCATGGAGTTTAACACTTATTCCGTGTATGCTTACCAACACAACCCCCACAATGAGACAGGCGAAGACGAGTGCAGCAATAAGGAAATTTGGGATGCAGCAAACGGATTTGAAACGGCCGTATGTGTGACCTGGAATAAAAAGGAATTTAATTGGGTGCGCGTAAATACAGGTGTAATGATTTACAGTCTTACTTTGTCATCTTATTTCCAGATTAAGATTTAAAAACTTAAAGGGATAATAACTCTTTGTATGAGATCTATATTTCATAATAAAAACATTGGGAATAACTCATAGAAATATAATATATTCTGTTTTACCACAAAAATGGCAGTTAAAGCTATTATTCTGATATCTGAGCTTGTCTTTAGACCACGTGACCTCCATTGATGGCTATACTCTGCTCAAATCTCTTAAGAGATTTTAACAAAAAACCAAACTTTTTAGAAAAAAACCAGGGACTAACTTTGAATGTAACAAGGCAGCAAANCTTCACACAGAAGTTGAGTTGCCATAGTAACCATGTTTTAAACCTTCAATTCTGGGTCAGATATGCAAATATTTTTTCTTGTGGCTGATTAGTAACGTAAATATATATAATATGAACGTATACATAGAGATTGATAGTTGTCAAATTCAGTCGTACAAGTTGTAAAACTAAGTACAATTTTGAGCATACCTCTATTTCAGAGGCAAAAAAGTTTTGCCCCCCTCTCCCAAAAAGGGTCATTGTATTACAGAATGATATTTTTTTCTAGTGCAAACATGCAATCCATTTCTAAGCTCAGAGAAAAAGAAAATGCATTCTATCTTGAAATGAAATTGCAAAATAAAGTCAAACAATTTTTCAATCACGAGTGGTTATACTAGTACTGTCCACTTCAACCAACACTCTTTTTAGTCTTATAAATAACTTAAAAGCACAACACACCAAGAAACAAACCTCCAGAAGTAAGGGACACACTTGAAATAAACTGTTAATAATCAAGGCATAAGAGACTATATCATCAAAAATTCTAACAGCAACACATGTATATTTAAGCCAAAGAAAAAATTAATGACATCAGGTTTGAAATAAAAAAGTCTGTCACTTACCCTAAATCGCACATCATTATTTGAGCTGAATTCACTAACACTCCCATTCTCTAAATTCTTGCTAGCCTTCGGCAGTATTCCCTGACTTTGGAGGTAGAAGGGCAAGTGGACCATGTTTCGCAGATAGTCATTTCCCGTGATATTGGAGTCGTGAAACACCAGGTTGAGGTTGGTCTCGATGCCCTTGATGATGACATGGGGGTCCACAGCCAAAATGAGTATAAACGGCGAGTCTTGGTCCGAGAACAGGTTGTTCACAGTATCGAAGACTTGCAAAACCTTATCTTGCTCGCAGCTGTCAAGACCGTCCACAATCACCACCAACCTGGTCTTGTTTCCCATGAAAGCATCATGACAGTTGACGATTTTGGACATCAATTTCACCTCAGATTTTAACATCTGGAGCATTCCCTCCAGTTTCAGAGAATCGAAGCTGTCGGCGGTCTTCAGAGTTCTTTTGTGTTGGGAGATTAGAAGTGACGTTATTATCTGCCACCAGGTGACGATGTTTGCAATCAAGACAACCCCAACAATGCACACTATGGTGATCAAGATGGCGTTGATGGTTAAGTTGTCATGGAGTTTAGCACTTATTCCGTGTATGCTTACCAACACAACCCCCACAATGAGACATGTGAAGACAAGTGCAGCAATAAGGAAATTTGGGATGCAGCAAACGGATTTGAAACGGCCGTATGTGTGACCTGGAATAAAAAGGAATTTAATTGGTGTGCGTAAAAACAGGTGGAATGATTTACAGTCTTATTTTGTAATCTTACTTCCGGATTAAGATTTAAACACTTAATTTAAGTATGAGAAACATGACAAATACCCTTAGGTTTGAAAACTCTGTAAAGTCTTGTGATGAGCATTCCGTACTCTTCCTCCATAGCTTCACAAAGGGAGGCCACCATCATGGCAATTGATTTCTCTGCCCCCACACTGGTCAGCTTCATGTAGTCACTGAACATGAACCTAAAATTCCAAATAAATCATGCATATTATTTAAAAATAACAGATACAAACTTTTATCAATAAAAACAACAATAAAAAAGCAGAAGACATGCAAGTAAAGACAACTTTACAGAATGGACATACCTTAAAAGAAGACACTGGTTGATATTAGCCATCACTCTACTTATTCATCCTGAAAATCTTTGTACACTGTCAGTTTATAAACAACCAGCTCTAGTCCTTTCACACATTTCTAATTGTCCTTGCCCTTCTCCAGGCTGATGACTACACCATCAAGGGACTAACCAAGCTAAATAATATAATTCTAATACTGCTGGCATGGAAAATATCCCACCTTATTCCAGGCATCTGATTAGGGTCTATGTTTTTGGGTGGGTTACAGAAGACCATTTTGACGAGGAGAAAGAGGAAGCTGAGTTTCTTCTCGAGCAGACTACTAATGTGAAGTGCCCACCTCCATTGTTTCCTCTTACAACCAACCCACACAATGCCTGGAATACAGAATCTTTGTTTCATTACGGATGCCTTATTTTTAAACCTATTTATTTATTCACTTCTTATACCAATTTTCTCATCTACTTTTCTATTTATTTATGCATTACAAGTGTGCATATATATATATATATATATATATATATATATATATATATATATATATATATATATATATATATATTTTTTTTTTAATTTCATGCTTTTTCCTATTTCTGCAAAATAATCAATAACAAACAATTGTCCTTCAAAATTACTTGACCACACATCAGATAATATATCAAACTGTAGAGTCCATGCCTCCTTGAAATTTACCCAAAAACGTATACTGCATCACAAACAACCAGGCTCTTATCTCCAACTGTTTCAATTAGTTCACCTCCCCCCTACCCCCCTCCCATTTAAAACTTACCCAAAAATGCATACTGCATTACAAACAACCCGACTCCAATCCCGACTCCAATCTCCCAGCGTCTCAAAGGCAGACCAAAGGTCAGACCTATCAGACTGCTCACTATGAAGACCAGGAAGAACAAACCAAAAGAAAACTCCACCACAAGGTCGGAGGTACGGTGGGCAAACTGAACTAACTCATCTGAAAGGAGAATGTTTTCATATGCAAGATACCTGAAAGATACATATAATCTTTTCAGGAATGTTTTAAAGGTAAAATGTTTTTAAAACAGGTAGTCTCTCCAAATTTATAGGATTTCCACTTACCCTGTAGTTTCTCCAGAAGTACAGACTTTCCACTTACCCTGTAGTCTCTCCAGAAGTATAGACTTTCCACTGCCCCACTTAGCAAAGAGGCCCACAGTGATGGGTGTGTGCAGGGTGGGCTCACTGAGACAGTCAGCCAGAGCACTGCTGTATAGGTCAAAGTTCTCATCTCTTTCCGTCTGGTTCAGGTTTCCTACATGCATTAAATGTATTGGTATTAAATTAATACTATTAAAATTATTGTAAATAGGATTCCTGACAGAGCTTGATATGATAATTCTGAAGTATACCTTTATATAGTGATTCAGTTTAGTTTTTTTTTTTACTAATGTCAAGACAGATTAGTTCTTGTAACAGTTGTTTTATCCCAGCAAACACATGATGTTTTACAACATTTATCACCACGTTACCATAACGTGTTTTGGTTTATAAACATAATGGTAACGTTATAATAACGTTTTGTACTTGCGTAGTAGGAGAAATTGATAGTTCCAGTTCTCCTTCCTCTTTCCCCCCCTCTCTCACATATAGACACACAAATCATCTACATACCACAACAATGCAAACAGTAATTAGATTTAAGCTGCCTTGTAACAGAAATTCATATCTAACCTTAAGATATTTACAAAGCCCTAAATATGTATAACAAAACCATTTTTGTAAAAAAAAACAAACAAAACAAAACAAAAATATGTGTACACACACACACACCTGATGTTGTAATTTATACTTAAGTTACATGAAGGGTGAATGTGCTTGTGCATGTTTAACAGTACTCACTCCTTCCCAGTATTGATGTCAGAATACTCTTGGGCTGGTTGCCATCTATCATGTATGGAGTCTCTCCAACTTTGTTAGTTCTGTACAGCAGACGGCTCTCTTTAGGGTTACGTAACAACAGTTCCGTTATTCTGCGACTCCTAACACGTAGGGCAATATGCAACGCATTGTCCCCTTTCTGATATAAAAATCATAAACAATTATATTCTCTTGAATAAGATAATGAAATTTAAACTGTTCTATTAGAAAATAGAAGAGAAAGATTAATTTGTTTCCATCCCTTTTGGTGCCTAAATTACGACCAAGTTTAGTTTTCTGGTGTCTGGAGGTGGTAAAACAAGATCATATGATATGATGAAAACAAGACCTTACAACAAAACCATTCAGCCATAATTTTTTTGCACCAAAAAATATCAAATCATATAATAACACATGGACATGAACTTATCTGTTTGCCATTTAGAATTACTTTCCCTTTATTCTATTTGTTCAAATTTAAACATCAATATCACTCCATTAAGTGTGAATAGAAACTTCATTTGTTTCAAGCATACCTTGTTAGTTGCAGAGACTTTAGCACCTTTATTTAACAGCAGATTCACCATCTCATAATTTCTGTTCTTCACTGCCTTCAGCAGGGGGGTGGTGCCGTCCTACAAAAAAATAAACCAAGGATTTGTTTATTCAAAATTATTAATAAATGAAAGTATTGGAATAATTTTCCTATGAGAGCTAAGACTCGAAATAACTAAACATTCTCAAATGCCACTTGTTAACGGAATACTTAAAGCACAGAAGCCATGCTCCTATCATACCTCATCAAAACTGACTTTTTTAATACTTGCAACTTACATTTCTACCAAATTAAATGACAAATAAAATACATAAAATATAATGTTGTAAAACTTTTAAAATGCTGTGAAAACAAGAGTTGACATCATAAAATCTGGCACAGCCGAGAAAAAGTTTTCTGTTTGCAATTACCATATAAATCATAAAATTTCTTACTTTCGTGGCCAGCTCTTTGTCAGGTTTGTGTTCCAGAATGGCCCTAGCAATTTCCACATGACCTTTCTCTACAGCAAAATATAATGCAGTTTTGTTGTCCTGAAAAAAAAAATCATCATCATTAATATGGGTCTGAAACTTATTTATAAAGGTTACAACAGATACTGCCAGCTAGAGAAGGAGCGACAGAAAAATCAGCATGTGATTGATTTGCAAAACAATAAGTTTGTGCATGCATGCGCGTGTGATCAAAATAAACCTTTTTTTTTTCAATTGTGACAACAGTATCAGAAAAACAACCAGAAGTTAACTTAATCAAATACAGAATCAATCATGAAATACACATTTAACACAATAATGTTTATAAAGGAAAATTTAATATGAATAGAAAATGGCATGAGTTATAGTGGTAAACCATATGCAGATGTGCATGTTCTTATGTCATCAATGCTCGTGCATAATGTCATCAGTACATGTGTAAAACATCATTGAAATATATACACCATGTCATCAGTTTATGTGTACCTACCTCTCCCTGCACGTCAATATCAGCATGCTTCTTCAGTAAAGCCTGGACTATTTCTAGATGCCCACTCTTGGTAGCTCTGATCAAAACACTGTCACCAGACTGAAATTACAGAAGGGTTTTTACTTTCAAATTCTAAAAACCTAATTTTTTTGGATACTGTACTTTCTAAATGAAAAAAAAACAACATTTTCTGACACGAAACCAACTTAACAAAACTTTTGAATAAATATTATATAATCTAAGTATATCTAATAAAGCATTCTTTGATGAAAAATTAACTTATGCTGATTAAATTCACTCTACCCATTACCTTGTCCACAATGTTGACATAAGCGCCATGCTGTAGCAACTCCTTCACTATCTGAAAGTAGCCATCTTTGGCGGCTATGGACAATGGAGTGAGGCCATCCTAAAATAGACCATCCAGAATAACAGAAATGTCTCCTTTCTTATTAATTAAACATGATGTACAAAAATCATATGTACACAAATTCAATTTCCAATTTAACTATGTGAAAAGTCTGTATTGACCATGTAGATCCAAAAGCTGAAGAGAAAAACTAGCCAGTCCGAAAAGGGCACTATTTCTAAATTGAGCAGCATCAGTTTTAATGCTTAAATGTGATCGAGTGAAAACAACATGAAAAGCAAGTGTCTTACTATTGAGAATGAAAGTGAAAGTTACCTTGTCGACACAGTTTACATTGGGCACTATCTCATGGTTAAGCAGTGCTGACACTATATCCACAAACCCTCCCTTAACAGCAACAAGTAAGGCAGTCCAGGCATTCTGAAAGAGAACAATGTCTTTTGGGATAAAAATTTTGAAAATATTAATAGCACAGACTGACTCAACACTGAAATTTTCAGATGATCAAAAATGTGAAACAATAATAAAAAAATTACTTGTCACATATCATCCCTACAAAATTCTGTTGATCATACAATACT
This sequence comes from Lingula anatina, assembly GCF_001039355.2. The sequence continues at coordinate 740,635 of NW_019775724.1, read as the reverse complement.
GGCTTAGTTCAAAATGCTTATAGTTTTTCTTTAAAACTATTTAGCCAAATAAAAATTATGCCAGGCAACCCTAGAAGAAACATTTCAAAACAATATCTTTTTGCCAGCATCACAGCAAAGCAGGCCGAGAGGTTACAGAATTTCTTTTTTTTCTTCTCCCCAAAGATCACAAATTGAGGCCAAAACATCTGCTAAAACAATACCGATCCCCTCAAACTTTTATTTATAACCTGTGCAACCAATATTACCATTCCTGCCACGTCCACATTAGCGTCAGCCAGTAGTAGTTCCTCCACTATCTCCAGACAGCCTCGTCTGCACGCCCAAATAAGAGGGGTTGTGCCATACTGCAATTATGAAGAATATTTCAGACAAGTATATCTAAATCTAAAGAACAAATACAGAGTGCAGATCTCTAACAAGAATTATGAGGCAATGCAATTATTTTTTCCTATACAGATTCGATGGAAATTTAATATTTTCCCCTCATGAATAACTGTCTATGCTGAAAATTTTACCAACATTTGTGAAGAACCTTATGAGATATTTAAGCCACGAAAAAAGGAAATCTAGGAAAAATAATAATAAAAAAAAAAAAAACATTGGTTAGCAAAATAATATAACATTGAAAGTAGACAGTTTTAAATGCACACAAATAGTCACAAATAATTTATAGTAAAAAGCCTCAAGGAGTATAGCACGCTTACCTTGTCTGCTGTGTTCACTTTGGCTCCTGCACTCAGGAGTAGTTTGACAATTTCTACGTGCCCTCTTCCCGAGGCCCATATAAGACAGGTCATGGTGTGCTGAAATGTGGAAAGACATGCTTCAAATAAGATATGGCAATGGTTAAAAAAAAAGGAAAAGACTCAATGTTTTTTTTTTATGAGGCAGGATGCTTCAACACTTTATCAAAGGGCCTTGATCAAGTAACTGGCTCCTCCATATGGTGAATGTGTCTATATGAGCTGCTAGGGAAAAAAATGCAATGACACACAGATAAAAACACATAATCTCTTTATAAACAATTCATTTATTTCCTTTTCCTACCATACACCTTCCCATTAAAAAGTTACACTTAACACAACCAAATTTCTCAAATGCAACAGATTTACAAAACCCAAAACTGAAGGTTAACTTGTGAACTTATTTAAACTTTTATCAATTATCCCAAAACAAATTCAAAGTAACATCCATTTTCATTATCAGCTGTGACTACAGCCCTGCTTAAAATCAATTTTACGTTTAATGAGAAAAGTTTGCTTGGCCAAATTTGATAAACAAACTTAAGGTAATCCTCAGCAAAAGAACCTCAAAAGAACCATCAATGGCTGATGATAAGAAATCTTTTCAATTAAATAATTCAACAACAGAAGCAATTTCAGGGATCGTCTTGTTTCCATGGTTACTCTCTGATTGAACAATTACGTAAGGTTAGTAAGTTAAATTTCATACAACAATGCAGCAGTTCTGTCTGTTCATTCATCTATCTAATTATTCATTTCTGACAATCCATTCAGTAAAATTCAGTAACACAAATATAAACTATTCTGCATGCTGAGTTCGTATGGTGTTCCTTATACTGACAACAAGAGGCTCACCCTTTCTTGCGCCAAACTATTTCCCTTATCAATTATGCATTCAAGATCAATACAAAGTCATTCTGATAAAACTGTGCAGAGGCCATAAGAAAAGGAATTTAGCAGATGGAACTGATAAAAAGTTGTAGTCTCAGGTAGCATACAGGTAGCAAACTTAATTTCAACTGATAACTGGTATGGTACATTTATCATTATTATAATTTTTTACCAAGGATGTTCCAGACAGAGAGAGACATTTAACAGAGTAATATAGGTGATGGGGAGAGAGAAGAAAAAATGATTCAGCGATTTGATTGATCAGCTACATATACATACAGGAGACCGTAGTACAACTAGGTTACATGCGGAAATGGTCATTTCACTGTTCACTGTTATATGATGCACTTGGTTCAAATGTAGCATTAACAGGTACTTCAAGGGCAATGAAAATGTGTTACTCTACTGGAACAAATGGTCTGGGTGCAAATCTTACCACTGAATATTTACTTTCATGATTGTTAGGTGGGCGGATCTGCAAGAGTTTTTTTTTTCTTTAATTTTCTTAATTCAAATCTTCTAATGCGTGAAAATAATCTACATTGCAAACTTAGTTTAAATTTCTTGTCAGCATAAATTGTCAACAGGTAAACATAAGGATGACATTATATCTAAGGTACATAAGATCTCAAGATCAGTTTGGTGATACAAGACTTGTATATCATATTATTTCCAAATGGCAAATGCATCAACATTTATGATGCACTAAAATGTATTTTAAAAGTGAAATGTTATCATTTATTAAAATATTTAAAAATAATGACCAGAGAGAAATTTCCAATTTCAAAGTAAATATTATCCCCCCCCCCCTAAAAAAAAAAATAATAATAATAATAATAATAAACTTTAACTATCTACTCTTATTTTCTACAGTATTGCCCTGGTATCCGCTTGTTTTCAGCATTGCCCTACACATATTAAGCTTAAATTCATATTTGATGATGGAAATTAATTATTTTGAAAGACATATTTTTGAAACTGTAGCGTGTAATGTCTATGTTAAAGAAATGTTCCAAAGTTAATGATTCCCATCATCGAATTTTTTACTAAATTCAAGATCTTGGATCCATGAACAATCTGATAGAAAATGTCCTAAACATAACACTGTTTCCTCCATACCTCAGCCTTCACATTGGGATTGGCTCCATGCTCTAGTAAGATATTGGCGATTTCAGTTCGTCCTTTGTAGCAAGCCCACATCAGGGCAGTCCAGCCTCCCTGGAATACACAACTTATAAGTCACAGATTCTGAAAACTAGACATTCAGAGAAGAAATGTAAGTTTATTTTTATGGACATTTCAACACTTTCTACCTTTATTGCAAAAGTATGCCATTCCCCAAACCATTCATTCACAGAATTACAACCCACTTTCGAATTCTAAGTTTGAGAGAGTGAGAGAGAGAGGGAGGATGCCAACACTGAAAAAGAGAAATGTGTCAAATTTGCTACTGCAGGTGCACAAATGCTGTGCATGGCAAAATTTCTTAGGAAACTGCAGAAATGAAGGAGCTAAATGGACGAAACGTGAATATAAATGAAACGAAACATATATTGAGTAAAACCAATAGTGATGTGTTAGCTGTGTTAACTGGATTGTGTTAGATGTGACAGACAATTGTACTGGGTGTGACAAATTCTTAAGTAGTACAGGTACATATCTTACCATATCCCTGTGTGAGATGTGTGCCTCATGCTCCAAGAGTACCTTGACAATTTCTGTATGACCCTCCTTGGCTGCGTTCAGCAAGGGACTCCAATTATCCTGAACAATTATAAAAAATAATGTTTTTTTTTTTTTCAGAAATATTAGCTATTATCTGATAGGGATTGTAAGTTCAAAAAAAGGGAAATAAAACTCCTCCCATGAGCCACAGTGAAATGACTGCATTTCTTAGCTTTGTTGAAAAATGATTTGCTTTCTAAAATTACTTTTCCAAAGGAAAAAATTCTATTCAATAATTACGTAAACCCTTCTATCAATAATGAAATCAAAGCTTGTCAGTTTATTTATTAGAGGCCAAAGAGAATGCATTAAAAATTTCTTCTTTTTCTCTTGTTTGTTGAGATAAAACAAACAAAGAAAATAAAGCAACTCATCCACATATATCAAATTCACTTGGATATAACCTTAACTTAATAAGTCCACTGCTAGTCAACTGAATACAATGGATTATGTAACCTGAACTTGGTGCCCTATCCTCCGTCCCATTCACCAAAAGTTCAGAGCTGTCAAGCACAAAACACAGACTAATTCAACGGACACTGTTAATAAAAGCAATGTACTAGAACTAGCCCTGTGTGTTATATTCCATAAATGTAGAAATCCAATTAAATTCTTATTGTATTGTTACTCTTTCCAATCAATGAATAATCTAATCTGTTCTATTCAAAGAGTATGCACTGAGTGTCATCACACATTTGGACTTCTGGAAATGTACTCTAAACTGAAGACTGTCAGCTTAAAGAAGAATACATCCTAGGTTTTGATAATTCTCAATTGTAAAAATCAAAGTTGAGCTTCTTATTCCATTTTTGTTTGTTTCTTTCTTTCTTTTGGTAACTGTTAAATGCTAGTGTTTACATGTTTTATAGCTAAAGCAATAATATTTCCTCACAACCAAGTTTTGGACTAAGTTAAAATCATGGTGACCTCCACCCACCCCACCCCTACCCATCCACTACCCCACCACACAAAGACAGACTTTTAAAGTGAGATGTCTACATATATTTTTCACTTTTTACATCAGTTCATGTTCAAAGGGAAGTTCTGTAGTTAGTTCTTAACGTGAGAACTAACGAGACAGCACAAACTTTCAACAGTGTCCGCAAAGACACAGGTCAATGCACTAGCACTGGACACTTGGGGCATCAAAGGCCAGGCACTGGAGTGGAAAATAACACAATTTATTTCGAAATTTCACCTAGGAGAAAGGTCAAATGACATGTCTTTCTTTAGCAATGATCTAGTTTATCCCTACCACATGCGAATACAAGGTTCAAAGGACACAGCTGGTGCATTTCAGACCATGCCCTCTGCCACTGCTCCCATTGCAGGTCTGACTTTATTAAAAATGTCAATTTGTTCATTAACTGGTCACTATAATTTTCTTCTTTGGGCCTGTAGATTCTAAGACCCTGGGGTCTTGAATGGCCCAAAGAAATTAGAAATGGGAATTAGCTCACACTTTGCCCTTTTGAGAAACAAATGATCATGCTACTGATGGATTCTACTGTACATAGGATTAGTTTCACACGTAATGAATATATTTCACAGATATTTATCCTTCCAACTGCCTTTTTTTAAACCAACTTACATCATCCACGGCATTAACGTCTGCACCACTATCTAACAACATCGTGGCAATAGTCACATGACCCTGTTGGCAGGCAACCATGAGGGGGGTCTGGTTGTTGTCATCCCTGTCATCAACAACGATCCCTGTGTTGAGGAGCAGATGAGCAACAGCATCCCCATCTCCCTTCTCCACCTGTTCAAACAGTAACTGCCTTCCCAGCACAAGCTGCGAGGCTGCCATATTGAGGTGTTGTACAAGAGTTCAGGGCCAAGAACACATTATTATCTGAAAATAGCAATAGTGTAAAGAGCAGTTTGAGAGCACAGACTTTAATCATGGAAAATGTCAATATAATATAACTAAATTTTAAAGCCCCTTTTTAAATGTAAGGATTCCTTGGGTTATCTCGAAATAATGACAATTAATCAAGAATTTTTTCAACCTTGAATACAACATGCTTATTTAAATTGCCTTTGTACACGCTCGGCTGTCACCTTGATTGGATAGTAAACGGTCGTCGTAAAATTGCTAAATGATATTAAAACCGGGTGCATAAACTTGAAAACCACCTAGGACAACCTTAGACTGCCACATTAATCCAATACAATGCAAAAATAAACTATAACAAGTGGTTAAAGCCTTCAAACCGAATGTCGTAAAGTCCCCATATACCTCCATAGAGACAATAAAATAGAGTCAGCTTGTGAAACAAAACTCAACCATTTTCAACATAATAATCAAAATAAAATACTGCCGGGCATCGGAGTGGCCTAAAACTTGGCACGCTTACCGCAAATACTGCAGGCTACATCACCCCGTCGCTCGTTTGTAAATTCCGTGCATGGTCAAACCGTAAATCAAAATTCCACCTCTGATGTTTATTTCGGTCCATTCTAACCTTCAATTCAGGAAATGACGTAACCGCAGAGGTCGTATTGTCCAATGGCATGGCTTCTTTTTCGTAATTGGAGGTTAGAGTGGACCGAAATAAACATCAGAGGTGGAATTTTGATTTACGGTTTGAAGGCTTTAACCACTTGTTATAGTTTATTTTTGCATTAATTGTATTGGATTAATGTGGCAGTCTAAGGTTGTCCTAGGTGGTTTTCAAGTTTATGCACCCGGTTTTAATATCATTTAGCAATTTTACGACGACCGTTTACTATCCAATCAAGGTGACAGCCGAGCGTGCCTTTGTACACTGTTTTATTGTTACTTGCTGGGCAAAATGAGGCAATTTGGCAAAATTCTTTATAGGGTAGTGACTGTGAAAGCCAGACAAGATGTGAGTTGGACAGCATTAAATCATATATGTAATATTAACTTAACAAGTTGTAGAAAAAAGCACGAATACATTCATTTGCAACATTTCCATTATCAAGATGATTTTTTATCTTATCAACTTTCAGCAAAAAAAAAGAAAAAAAAAAAAAATCATTCAAGTTACGCATTCAAGTTAATTCTAAACAAATTTATGACATTTGGAGGTTTATCTGCTGCAGGTAGAAATGAGTTACCATGTGATATCATAGCTGTAATGCCAAACACAGCACAGTTCCGAGCATGCACGATTTTTTCCTAGAATTTACGTTAATGTTACATTTGATTTTTCTAGCACTCACCTACATTTCAATATTCTTTAGTCCATTTCATTCTAAATATAAAATAACTGTCTAAGAAACTGAAAAAGCAGAAAGCATTCTGGTATTTTTAAGGTAACCCTGCCACATCGGTTCCCTAGACTTCTCATTCAGCCACGAGTGTATCATTCAGCAGGGTGACAACCTTCACTTCCTTACTTCTTATCACTGCGCATGTTTTTGTGCGCATTTATCCCACTTCCGGCTATTTCCGTTTTTGAGCACTGTTTTAGATGCATTGCTTGTTGATTTGGTTGCCTTGGCGTGTTTATATGCGAATTTATAGTTTTTCATCCACTTTAAACTGCATTGAAAGATGGGAACACGAGAACAATCAGTAGAAGCCTCTGAATGCGATGAGTTAGAACGGTGAGCTTGTTTTTCCTCTTTTCTCTCTCTTTCTCTCTCTTTTTAACAATACAAGGTCGATTTTGCCTTGATTGGTTAGGTAGTAATTATAGCCCTGTACATATGTAACTGGCTCTCCGAATCGCCAGAGGAACCGAAATGCAGCAAGGATTCTCTCAGGCATATCCCACTATATGTACTCCATTATTATGAGATCAAGTGTAGCGTACGTCTCAAAAAGTGTAAAGCTATCATTTACATTTGATTATTAGGTACGTTTGCAGTATCCCCCCCCCCCCTCAAAAGAAAAAAAAATTAAACAAATTAATTTAGAAAAGTTATTGAATACCACAGACTCACAGTTAAATGGTGGGGGGGGGGGGGTGATACTGCAAAAGCGCCAATTATTATTGTCAATGATACATAATTTTATAATAACTTTGATGATACATTAATGGATTCTAAATAATTTGGATATTATTTACAGGCTTGCCACCCAAGAACTGATGAATGAGGCTAAACGTGGAGCAGAAAGAGCCAAGGACTATGGATCATTTGGATGGTAAGTTTGCACTGAAGATTTAACACAGATACTAGTACATCTGATGTGATAAGTAAGTAACACCAAATTATAAGACTATGACAAAAATTTCCTTAAAAAAGACAATATATGCTTTAGATTTTGTCAAACTTAAATTTAAATCAAAACAAGTTAGTTTTTTAGTACTGTAATTATTATTTGTGATCAAGTTCATTCAACTATTTTGAAATGTCATTGACAAGGTGTAAATTCAGTATGCAAAACAATGCAAAAAAAAAAAAAAACAAACATATTTTGATATCATCAGCAAAATCCAAGAACATTATGTGGCTCAAACAAACCCAACAGATACATACTAGTATTGGGTTTCATACATACTGATATATACTGAGTACAAATTCTCTCTCAGGTTGAAATCCCATGTTCCCCCAGCCAACAAAAGGTTTCTGGCTAATACCCTGGTGTCCACTCTCCGAAACCCTCCTCACCTGAGACGATCAGATCAAAATGGTTACCGCAGATGGAGGCGACACAGCAGTGACAGTGAGGACAGTGACGAGAGGAGGAGACATCGCAGTAGAAGTCCAGGCCACAGGAGGGGACGCAGGGAAACTGATCACAGGGATGACCACAGGTAGTGGAGGCAAGATAGTGCTGCCAACAGAGAACTTGACATAATTACATAACCAAATTTAAGAACTGTCTCAGTCTGTCTGATTTTCGAAAAATTTTATCGGTGGCCACTGTTAACTTTCAAGGATAAACTAATTTTCATTAATGAAAGATGATTTGAAAAATTTTAAAACTCATCCTTTTTATCTAATGGATATTGTCCTTTTCTCTGCTTACTCATTGTATTTGAGATACCTGCTTATTTTTTACCTCCAATCGTCCTTTCAACTTTTATAGACTTTTGATTGATTAATTTGACAATCTTGAGTTAAAATATCACATGAAATGCTGACATCTGACAATTTTTTTTCATATTTATAGGGCAAAGAGGGAGAGAAAAAGAGATAAAGACAGAGAACTCAAAGACAGCAGTAATTGGAAAAAGGACAGCAAAAATAGGTCACATCATCAGAGGGAAAATGAAATGTCTCAAAATCTGGCAAATTCTCAAAAAGATCACAAACCCAAAGAAAGTTCATCTTCAGGAAAAACTGATTTGATCCCTGATTCAGAGAATGATAAGCTGCCATCCATTGTTTCCTTAAAAGACAACTTGGTTGATGAAAGTGGACTTGGTCACAAAGATCATAATTCTCAGGGAAGTCCAAGACAGAAAAACTCAAATGAGAAATCTGCATTTGATGATAAAGCAGACCATAGAGTAAAAATGGCTGAATTAGAAGAAGGACAGGGACAAATAGAAGAACACACCAAAAGTTCACTTCAAGAAGAAACTTCTCAGGTGACTGCAACTGATGCCGGAAGTAATGAGGTTATTTATACTGAGGTTGGCTTACAAAGTACAAATTCTTTATCTGGCTTGAGGGAAACTTGTTCTACAATGACTATAGAAAAGTCAGGTGATGGTGATGGAGCAACTAATGTTAAAACTTTGACACCCTCTGAGCAGTCAAGAAATAATAAAGACCTAGAAAGATCAGCAGCCACATCCAAAATCAACGAAGCAGAAGCAGTGTCAAAAAATAATGGTAAAGAAACTGATTCAGAAGTTTCTTCAAGTCAGCACAATATGGGGGTTTCTGAAAGTGTAATCAGTGAGGCAAAGAGTCATGATGTAGAGAAAAATGAAAGTGAAAGTGGAGGCAAGCAGAGAAGTGACAGTGGAAGAGGAAGCAAACATGGGAACACAGAAAATGTGGAAAATTCTAAGAAAAGAAAAGTGTCAAAAAACGACAAAAAAGAAATTGAAACTACTTCAAGTGATATGAAGGTCTCAGGAAAAGAAATCTGTGAGACTAAGGCTCATTTTGTTGATGGAAATAGAAATGAAAGTGGAAGTAAACAGAAAGATGGGGAAAATGTGGATGAATCTAGAAAAAGAAAACATAAACATAAGCAAAAACACAAACACAAAAAACATAAAAAAGCACAAACAAAAGCATAAGGGCAAGAAGCACATCAAGGAGGAACTTTGAATATTTTGATTGTAAAATAAAATGAAACAAATTGGAGACTAGGTAAAGCTCGAGCTACTGGGAAATGTACTTTACCCAGAAAAGTGAAGTATGACAGTAAAACAAAGAAAACCACTTTTAACCTTTTTATTTATGTTTCATTGAAATTGAAAGGAAAACAAGTTTCATGGAGTTTTAAAGCAAAAATTATGTTAAAAAACGAGTGCAAAGTGAAAAAATTGATTAAGTAAGATCAAATTCTATAGGAAAATGTTCTAGAGTGAAACAAGAATGTGAAAAATGTTTTGTGAATTGAAATAAAGCATTGAAATGGCATTCAATCTGGGATTAGGATACTTAAATGTACAAAGTTACTGTTTTTATAGTATGCTTGGTCATTAAGATCAGTGTTATAAGAAGTCTGAGTTTAATCTGTGAAGAAATAATTAAGACTAATTTTCACAGGTAGATAAGGTTCCATTTGTTGCCACAGGTTCTGACAAGTGTCGTTTTTTTTCTAGAGTGAGAGAATGTTTAAAAAAATGTTATAATAATTTCTCTTTCTTCTATGGCCCCATAGGTGTTTCATTATTTAGTGAATAAATAGAAAATGTGGAAACAATTGTTTGTGATTAGTTGATTAGTTTTTTTTTTTTTCAGTTTAAATGCAATGTATACTATATGTACGTAAAGGGGAGAAGAATGGGGTGCGTGACATATTTAAAAAATCAAGGCAAACGAAGAAAACTTCTATGTGCAAGAAGAAAAAAGTCTAAAATGCAGATTTTTGAAGTATTTTAAAAAGCTGGAAACAAAACATTCAGTTTGATATTTTGGGGGATGGGGGTGGAGGGCAATGATCAAGAACTATATTTCTCGCCCTCCCCACGCCCCCTCATATGCTCAGAATATGGTGCCAGAGCTATGTATCTTTTTTTTTTTTTTTGCCTTAGGTCACTGTCACATCTAGCGTAAGGCATCAACGCATGACAAAAATTGTCCATACGCTGACAAACACAACCGGTCCGTTAGACTTACGCCGTATATGTCTCGAGTACGCAGAAAAACGTTGGTGTACGTTCGCATGCCCGAGAGATAAAATGTTTTGAGCATGTTCAAAAACAATTCCATACGCCGCTTATATCTTCATTTTAATATGCTGGAAACAGGGTGATTTCATAGGCTCTAAGTTGTGCGTGTAATCGGTGTCACATACTATGTTCATACATACCTCTTTACGCTAGGTGTGACAGAGTCTTTAGGTATTTTTTTATGGGCAGTAACGCATATTACCTAAGTCATTGTCCTAGTGAACGTTTGTGTACTGATATGACTTGATATAATCTCCAGTGGAAACAGACTTGAAACGTTTTTGTTTCTTTTTATATTATCTTATTTATTTATCTACTTTGCATGTGAGATTTGTCAAGAAAAGTTGTAGCTGTCCATTTCTTTTTTGGTACATTTTCAGTGGAACAACATCCAAAGTGTCTGATACGATGGCGTGTCATCTGTCTGTTCATTTCTTTGTTTATTTTCACACTTATTTTATTCCCAAAAGGCCAACTGACCGATCCAATGGTGGATCAAGGGTTGGGGATGTATAGTATTTTTTGTTAAAACAAACTCGGCTAGATCTATAAAAAGCAAACGACCTGTCGTCCCTGTGCCTTCCCTCTTACGGTAAAACCGCCCCTTGTACTACAGTATGCTATTTCGTGCTGACAGAGCGAAGAGAAGAAAATACATATTCTTACAGGTTTGCTGAGTTACAGTAGTTGAAATATGCTCAGACACACCAAGGAACTTCCTACATGAAGAAGCATAGTGCTCACGCGAATTGCGAAATTTGTTCACATACATACTCGACCCTTTAATTGATAGTGTTTTCATTATACGATATTCTGGTAAAAAACAGAGTGTTTGGTGTTAAAAAAGCGTTTATTCTTATATACATTGCAAATGGTAATTCAAGTTGACAAAGTTTCAGTTCATTTCATCATTCTCCGTTTCCATGGAATATTTTCTGAACATCTACTCGTCACTTCCGAACCATTTATCTGAAAAAAGAAAGAAAAGAAATTTAATCAGCTATCAGTGAAGTGTCCATTAAGCATCCCTCCCGTAACATAGGATTTATTTTTTCCGATGAGAACAAATAAAATAAAATCGAAAAGAGTTCGCAACATCTCTCAAATTTGTCAAGATGTCAATGTGCTTGTTTTTGTTTTTGTTTTTGGGTCACCTGTAAACTGTCGTCTGATGGCAAATGCCATCTACCTAATTTTTTCATATTCAGACTTTTTTTGCTAAGAACTTGGTATTTCAAACTCAATAATATTTTCGTTTTTGTGGTTGATGCACTTCAGCAAAACGTCAAATATCGTCATTACTTATTTAACATTATATTAAATGCTAAGTCAAAATTCTTAATATTACTTTGTCCAGAAATATTTCAGCTCGTAAGTTAACACCGTTTTTATAAATATTTTGGCCTAAAAACATTTTGGAACCCAAAATTGCTTTTTTTCGAATAAACTTATTGTCAATAACTAAGCCAAATCATATCTAATAAAACATTCATAAACACATAATTATAATCCCAATATAGCCCAACATTAGGCGAAAATTTAGGCACCAAACCCGATTAAAAAGTAAACGAAGCTTACCTTCAATGATATAAAAAGGGCAGTTTAGCCTTTGTAACCGTGTCTGTAACCACCATAGTAACCGCTTCTGTAGCCACCACGGTATCCATAGCCACCATATCCTCTGTATCCGTAGCCACCATATCCTCTGTATCCACCATATCCACCACGGTAAACGCCACGGTAGCCGTAGCCACCATAGCCTCTAGCCACACCGTAGCCGTGACCGTACTTCTGGCCGAAGGCAAGGCCGAGGATAAGGATGAGGCAGAACAATTGCTTCAGCATGTTGAAATGGTGCGTAGATACCGTTGTCAGCAGCAAAGGTGAATACAGTTTGCTTGAAAAATATCGCCGCCTTTTATAGCACAGCGAAGAGTGTGACTGTCTTCGATTAAACGTTGAGATTATCTTTTTCTTTTATTTCTAATTGCTTTTGGACATCAAACGTGACAGCATGAAATGTGACTCTGCACGAAAATAGATAATTGATTGCCAAAGGCATTGACATTGACAAGGGAAGGAAGGTTTTTATAGTGCCCCCCCCTCCAGTTACCAAAACGTCCCATTGGATATTTTTAAAAGTATTTTTGAGTTCCTGTATATTAATCAAGATGATTAATGATTTTAATGGACAGGCCTGGACAGGACAGGCCTATGTGCCTGGACGTACCGGCACAGCCATTACAGTGCACTTGTTACTAGCCAGCACCATATAACGAAAATTAGTTATAGTTCTCAAACTCACGGACTGACTTACAGATTGAGTTCGAATGAATTATAGTTCGATAAGTTATGAATTTTTTCGTTTTCTAATTTTTTTGTTTTCACAATGTTGCTTTTTCCAGGTGTTAATTAATGAGTCTTATATTGTGGTGTAGCGATTGTTCAGGGCCTGTGAAACAGGTATATATTATGACTAGTAGGTTATTCTACATTATAGGCAGTTTCATTGGTACACCGGTGAAAATTATAACATATGAAGTGATGCTTGAAAATATTTGCTTTCTTTCGGCTGCGATTTGTGCATTGCTAGCGCCATCGTCAATAAGATGAATTTTGAAATAAAAGTGTTCCATCACACATCGTGCATACGGTATCAGAAGGGGTTGACATAATTATAAGTAAACAAAATGACGAAAAAAGTGTTGTTTAAAAAGGATTATTTTGTTCTCTTATAAAAGGCGATTTCGTTGTATCGCAAAATTAAAGCATCTTTTCTTCGACGGACTAATCTATTCGTAACTCACAATCTTTTATTTTTCAAAAACAACAAATATTAAGTGTCCCGTTCGTTTTCTAAGTAAAAGACAACTTTTATAATGCAATTTTTCTTGAATTCAAGATGCAACTTTTCAAAATGATTCCTGGTCAGATTGTTGATGAACATGTTTCAAGGTAACAAAATATTCAGAAAGCCGGAGACACATTGCATACATGAATATTGTTGATCAGGCCAATATTTACCGTTTTCTTGCACAATAATAATAATAATAATAATAATAATAATAATAATAATAATAATTTCTTTATTTATTTATTTATTTATTTATTTATTTATTTATAGTCTAAAATCCAACGTATGTTCAATAGACTTTACAGAATTTATAAAATTCACAATTAAAAAGAAAAAAATTACTAATGGTTATAAGATGAATAGAAGGAAAATGATAGTAAAAAAAATGTTAAAGGTAAAAAATAGATACATATAAAATGGATAATAGATTGATGGCATCATTATCATCATGCATGTGGAGGCAGCTGCAGCACATATTGAAACCCTATTCTATCCCTCTCATTTAATTCCTTTTAACTCCAGTAGGCTCGGAGCACTGATGGAGTGTATCTTAGCTATTAGATGGAATAGAAGTAGCAATAGCTTGCTTATAAACCAAACTTAGGAGCGGGGAACAACGTTTTAAGTGTCTACATAATTGCCAAATATTTATCTGATATAGAATATTCTCTTCAATAACTTATGGCTTTCAACAAAAGAGAAAGTAGGAACAGTCTTTTTAGCAAGATGGTACATTGCATAATATTGCCTTCTTAATATATGCCATCAAAACACTTAAAGAGACAATTCACAGAATACTAGCGCCTTTAAACACAATATCCACATTTTCTGGATATCTTCATTAACTTTCGAGTGCACACTGTCTGTCAATCTAAGCCAAAATTTTCATAAATATGCTGTTACGTGTAAGCCCCTTTCGTCAATAAACTAACCTAAATGAACAGCAACACGTATTCCTTTCATTCTCTTTTCAATGTAAAAATAGCCATATTGATCAAAGCATACTTCCGTTACCTAATAACAATTATAATGATGCTATCAGTGACAAAAACAGTGGTCTATAAAGTACGGCTTTTCAGCCATTGGCCTTCATGTACCATCCCTTTATTTAAGAGCCAAATGTAAACAAAACAGTTCTAGCAAAACGTTTGCAGTTGATGTATCTCAAAATAAATACATGTAGGGCCTACCTACTTATTTTGCTGAAGGGGTGGGTCTAACAGTCGAGGGCAGATGAACTATTTTATCAAAAGAGAGAGAGAGAGGGGGGACTGGTATTTGGATATCATTTATTGTTTTGGAAAACGATTTGTCTACAAAACACTTTAGTTTTCATGTTGATGCTCATCTTTTTTTTTTTTATTACGAGATGTTGATCAGTGAGTTGGAATTTCAACTTCTCAAAACGCGTGCACAGGGGTCATCATTCCGATATGTCAACGGAGTCGTTATGTAATTCATTTTCTTATCTTTAAAAACTTTTTATTATAAATCAAATATTACAATGCAGACATTGAAATACTACTGTAACACACGAAACTCGTGACTTGAGATTGATGGCTGTGCTCGTACGAATGACATGCAAAGTGAAGTTGGAGTGCAAAGTTCTAGTCCAATGTGCTACACGTAACAAATAAAGTTTTCAACTAACCAGGCCTAACTGAGTAGTTTGTTCTTCCACTTTTATATACCTTGTTGTAACTTGGCGGAATAGGTGTGTGTTCGCATTATATACTCCCCACGAAAAAGGAGACTATGTTCGAGGTGGCATTGCGGCGATCATTCATTTGTTTGTTTAATAATAGAGAAAGCAAAATAGGTTCGAGATAAGTAGAGGACTTATATGATGGCATTAAAATAGGTGTTGGGGCTTCGTAAAAAGGTAAAAAGGTAATTGATTTACTGCGTAAATGACGATTGTCAATGTTGGGTAGCATCCCACAGTTCGGGTAATTTTTTTTCTAAATCAGTTTTCTTTTCATTTTGAAGTAAGTCGGAGGTCGTTTTATATATTCGAACATAAAATTGTAAGTTTCATGAATTATCTACAAAAATATGCCGAGTGTTGGAGTGTGATGATACTTTGTCTACTGCGCTGAGGCTTGGAATCAACAAGAATCCGAGACTGAAGTATCTACTGCTTTTTTTGTGCGGGAAAGTAAAACACGCTTTCCAAAACACAATCGATATCCTGACGGAAACAATATTTTGATTTGTCAATAAATTATTTGCCTGCAGGTGCTTGCATGTTCGTTAAATGAAATGAAAATTGACATGCAGGTAAATCGGTGCCGCTTTCAGGCACAGTGAGTGTCAGCTCCTTTATGTCAAATCCTTTGCATTTGACGCTTACCGGACACGTGGAATTTTCTGACTGAAGCCTC
>NW_019775724.1:708240-720355 GCF_001039355.2 Lingula anatina | reverse complement strand
GGGGGGGGGTACAAATTGATTATGAAACAATTACTATATTTCAAATTTTATTTAATAAATATATTGCAATATATGTCATCACAACTTCATGGTAATTTTCAACAGTTGTTTCCAAGGATAATCTTGACATTGACAAGATGGAAGTGCCATCAGTACATAAACACCTACCACCCATAGTAGACAGTAATGATCCCTCACGTAAGCTTGATAATCACCAGCATGATAATGATAGTCACTAAATGTTAATCCCTTTCATTTATCATTTTCAAAGATTGGTAATGGCTTTCGTGGTAATGCCCAAGCAACAATGGGGCTCCAACTGCAGTCTCATTAATCAAAGTTTCTAAAACTCCAACTAAATCTATTTTTGACAGTAATGTCGATGTTTCTAATATCGTCTGTTCCCCTCTCCGCGAAATCCATTTAGTTTGGTTTAGTTCAAAATTCCGCGCACGCGGTGTCAAAACTTTCCACATGGGTGCCGACATTAAAGCCTACATTTCCAACCAATCAAGCGCCATAAATAAATCACGTGCTACGGTTGTGACTAGATATTGTGTTGAAACGCAGCTCTGTCGCAATGGTTGAAATGCGACGTTCCTCTGACGCATCGTTCGTCCAGTCCGCGACCACGTTAAAAACGAGAATTCCAGAACAAAATATAGTACCAGAAAATTTTATAACTGGACGCAAAAAAAACAGAATTCCGGTAAAAACCGGAAGACTAGCATCCCTGTGATTATTATTCTGAGTAGTCTTCCAACATTACCACAATTAATTTAACGTTGTCCCTCAAAATTTATTTGAAACGTTTACAATACATAATGTGAATTCAACTGAACCGAACATTTAAGAAAATGTGAATGCTTCTTTATGAAATTACTTAGGAAATAACTGACTATTACTCAAACTTGCATCACCTGAGATTTTTGACGAACAAGGAAGAAAAAAGTGGCAAACTTACCTTTAGAACTTTTGCAAAACTTGTTTTTACAATTATCATTTCCACATCCTTCAGTCATTTGATAAAAGTAAGTTTTGACAGACTCTTCAAATATTATCTGAAAGGAGTAACAAAAGAACATTATCTAAACCCTTATTAAAACTGGGGCTGTAAAACATTATTGCTTCTAACGATTGAATACATTCCTTTTAATATATACACTGAAAAGAATTTTGTATCAAACATCTGAAATATTCAAATCAGCAAAAAAAAATAATAATAATAAATAAATAAATAAAAACAAAATTACATAAAGAAAGAAAAACATTAAAATGAAGACTGGCTGTATAGATTAAATATTCCTTATAAATTGCTCCCCATATCATATAAGATCATTTTATATACTTATTGGATAGTGCCTACTTTCATTGCAATAAAATATACTACTTTTGATACTTTAAAACATAAAAAAAAAATTGTAGAGATGCATGTGATCAGTACAAGTAAAAAATCCTCTCAACTGATACCTTAAATGCCACTTGTTTTTGCATTCTGTTAGTTAAAGAAATAACATCTAATGTTTCCTTGGAATTGTCAACCACAGCAAACTCCAATTCATCAGCAGGACTAAAACAGAAAAAAAGTTGTTTTTTTTTTGTACAAATAGCTGTAAGAGGTAAGCTATTGCTTCTTTCATAGCAAAAACTTAAAACTGTAAACTTATTAAAGATACTTTTAAATTTGATGGTGAAAACAATGAAGCTGCACAGTGAACAATTATCATAATTCATTCATGGCAATGCACATTTGTTGCAACATATACCTATCAACATCCAAAAATGACAGAGTAGATTTTTTTATACATCCTTCCTCCCCCCAGAAATACAAAAAAGAGCTCATAGAAAATGTCAAAATGTTCATTAATACTTGCCTTATAACAACTCAGATTAAATGTGATAATACAGCCAAGTAGTAGATCTGAAAGCCGATAACAAATACAAACAGTAGAAGTTACCTGATAATTATGAGCCGCCCTGTGTAGATATTTTGATCATCTCTCTGTCTTTTCCTACCACTGACCATCTTTTGCCTGCCTGGTCCCTGAGACTGCCTGGAGAGAACACTTGACATGCTCTGAGAAGAGGAAAAATCAATAATAATAATAATAATAATAATAATGATGATGTTGATGACATCTGGTTGCTTGGATTGCCTGTAGATAATGCTTGTTATACTGTAATTTAAATGAAAATAAATAAATATACCTAACAACGATCGTTTGAAACTTTTTCACCCAGGCAGAGATTCAGAACTTCAGCACTTCAACACTAATACTGGTGAAGTTCTCATCTGGTGAGTGTTTGGAATAAACTTGCCAATTCTATGGCTTTTACAATTAGTTTAAACTTACAAATGGCTCCAAATTTTACAATGGCAACCATCCAAGCAAGCCAAGAGACTTGCAACTTTGCATAAAATGAAGTAAGATTTTGCAGGATCAGCCAGAAAAAAATTATGCTAGACAATAGAGTGCGGTGCTGCAATGAATAAAATCTGAGAGAATTTATTCATGACTGATATTTTCAAGTAGCATGTTTTCTCATAAATTCTAAAGTTGTGTTTCTTGGTTGAATTCCATTATTATAAACTTACAGACTTTTACATAAAGAGTAAACTTACCAATCTATCAGACTTGTCATCCTCTCCCACCTCCCCACTGGCATCAAAACTATTATACATCGTGTCCTGTTCAGCAAATGTGACCTGTAACAATTCTCTGTTATGCTTCATATGTTTCACTGCTGATGTTACATTCATGACTATGTTATATAATCAAACTTTTACCCTAAGATAAATATTTTAAAAAAGGAGAGAGAATGGCCAATCAAAAAAGTCCACTTTTAAAAATTAAATAAAAAAATTAAAGGTTGAAATACTGGTTGAAAATTTTTGAGCAGCTGGAAGATATTATATTAGAAAGATTACAATAAAAGATCAGGATGAAGAGGCGACTCAAAAAAGCTATACATAAAAAGAGGGGCAAGCAGTCAAATATGATTATCAACATGAGGCAAAAGCAAGTACTGGAGATCCACACAATGTAGAGACTCTATAAGAAACTGCATTTTTAAACTATTGCTAATTAATGCTAATAAGCAAGTAAACATTCATCTTAGGTAAGAAAAATGAAAGGCACCCTTTGCACACGTGAACTTGTATTAAATCCAAAAGGTGCTCTGTTTCAACAATATCATCTTATTCTCACCGTATCAAGTGATGATTTGGCTATCAAATCTTCATAAGAACAAACAACTTCCTGCACATAACCTTCTCTAGGGAACTCACAGCAGTCCTCCATTAGCAGGCCACATCCCAAACCCTGCAGTCAGTGTTGCCATAGACACTGTCACTTAGCAACACATATTCTATTGTGATGTCATAATGCTTTCACCTTACAATCAGTTTTTATCTGTGATGCCATAGAGCCCCTTGTCTTAAATGACATCACATACAGCTTATATTCTTTGTGATGTCACAATGCTTATAGTTTAGGACCACAATGTTATTTTGCTGTTATAATACATTGTGATATTCACAATCATGGACACTTAAAGCTGGATATGTCACTATATGTCACTACCATGTTTTATGATATCAGAATTGTAACTTTTAAGATGAAAATGACACTGTGACATCACAATGCCCTGACAAAAACAATACGGATACCAGGTATGTCACAGCAATGTAAGAGGAAGCCTCAAGTTGTGATCATTATGATGTCACAACTGACTCATTCAGATTGTCCTATGGTCTCTCACCTGTTTCCGTCTCCCAGTTGGAGAATTATCTGATCCTGGACTGTCCTCATCTGGTGTAGGTGGAATGTAGTGATATTTATATGTATCCTATAAAATAAATCAATAAATAAACAAAACTGTCATAATACAATACTGTTTTAACAAACAGGAGATTGAAAAATGGTGAATTTTAATTATATGAAAGCCAGGAGGAAAGACTACAACTTGCACATAATTATGTGTAGTTGGGTTTTAGCTTGTCTTGGAATACTCCGACATCTTGGGCGAAATGAGAGCAACAGAATATTGCTGATTTCAAATATTGTTATACATATTTTAGTCTACAAGATTTTCTATTACTTTGTTTCACACATCAAGATAATACGAAATATACACACGATAAAAAGCTATTGCCACATATATTTGAAGACTTATCAGAGAAATGGATAACAAAATGTACAAAATGTTTTACCAAGCCTCCCATGTGTTCCCAGAGTTCTTCTTTGTTGATGTATTCTTGAATTCCAGTCTTCTTCACAAATATCACTCTTTTACTTTGTTCTGCATTTAGCCAAGTCTTAACAATCTTCCAAATTGCTGAAATATAAATCACATTTTATGATGCTGTGATTAATATATTTGAACAAAACTGAATGGAAATATTTCCCAAAATGAAGCACTGTTAGTCTAATATCCTGTTTGATATTTTAGATCACATGGTTTGCAATAGATTTAACTATGTCAAAAGGTTAGATTCTGTGAAAAACTCGTTTTGACATAAAAATAAATAAAATAAATAAGGTATTAAAGTTATTCAACTTTGTGAGAAACAATCATAATTTGTACCTAAAAACAAATTAATCAAATTAGCATTAACATGCACTGTGCACTGGCTTAAGCTACAATTGCCTTTGTGCATTAAAATAACATGTTTTGTTTAGAATCAATATTCTGAATCATCATCTTTCATATCCATACACTTACCATTAAATAACCATGGCATTTCATAAATAAGGAAATATGCTGGAAAGGAAAAAAAACAATATAGGTGCACATGTTAATTGAGTCACAAAAGGAAATGACTTTGGAAATCAACAAAAATCATCATTTTATGTGTGCAAAACATAATTTGAATACACATTTAGAAAATATCTATACTGTGCCATTTCTGGTAATTATTAATGTAACATCAAAAAAAGTGAGAAAATTGCAGTTAAAAAAGTAAACAATTAAATTAATAAATAACTAAACATTTTTAATCAATTCAAGTTTATTTAGTGACATACCTAGAAGAGCTGGAAAGTTGGTTGTGAAGGCTGTTATAAGAAACTTTAGCAAATCTAAGTCCTGAAATGAAATAGTAATTACTTCAATACTTGGTAATGTTGAAAATGTATTACAAACCAGCATAACTCAAAGTTCTACACTACCTAAACTAAATTATAAACGATAATTTATTCTATTATTACTTGTAATTGGCAGGGAGGAGTTCTTTAGTCACAAACTGGCATAAGTCATGAGGTAGGCCATTAGCTATTATAGCAACTAACTAACACTGTGCAAGACCTTGCACTGCCTTAACTTCTCATTCTATTATCTCTTTCCTGAACTTCATGACAGCTTCTTCATTTTTAAATCTTTATATAATACGTGCTCACTTATCAGACTGACTGACATCAATGAGTTCATATAAAGTGTGCCATGCCAAGTACTGACATATATCCAGCCATCTTGATTTCGCAAAACTGTATACGACATAGCTTACAGACCCATCTAATATTTGTGAATGGCACAGTAAGCTTCTGTGAAATACCACTAAAGTTCAGGCACGTCAAGCAAAATCTATGAAAGTTTAAAAATGAAGAATACAGCCTGTGTCGGCTTTGAAACTAGAGCTATTCTCAACATCTCTGTTACTTACTACATTGGACATTCCTGCCATACTCATGTCCATCAGGAGCACTATCCTCTCTCCCGGCCTTTTTCTGCAACTCAGTTCTAAATGGTAAGCTATGAATTTCTTTACTTGTACCATGACATCTTGGTCACCCTTTTTACACTGCTGTACATCAAAATACACTGTAATAAATGACAAAAACAAAAAAAAACTGTAAACTCTTAGACTAGTACTTACAAACATTTTTAAAATAGAATCTAACAGTTCTTTGTGGCTTTCAGAGTTGCTGATTTAAAGTTATATTTTGACAATATATAATTGCTCAATGTAGGTCATTTAAAATAATTGCTATACAGTACTATCAATAGAGATAATTTTTATAACAAATAGCTACCTGCTGATTTTTATAAATAAATGAATTTAAAATGAATGCAATATAAAAGTAATTTAAAGATTTTTCATGAATATAATTCTAACCAATATTTTGCGTTTACTAACTTACATATCTTTTGTCCATCTTTATCTTTACTGTGGAAGTAAACAGCACCTCCCTCCCAAAAATCTAGTGTAAAGGAATCATGTTTCAAATCTGAAAGTGAGGAAAAAAGACAACTGTCTGTAAATATGGAGGCTAAAAGAAGTACGTGCATGCTTCAAAACAAATCCTCAAGCTAGTGTCTTTAATAAGCATTTATCCAAAATTGAATGTTATTATAATTTTCAATCAAGTTGCCACAAAACCTTTAATTTGAAATACAAAATCCTGCAAAATACATAGTTTGCCATTTCTGGCTAAATTATGTTAACTTTGTTATTTTACTAGTTTAGAAACATCTAAATTTTCAATTTATATCAGTACTATACAAATAAGTTCAAAATTTGGATTAGCAAAAAAAATATAATAAATAAATAAATAAAATTTAATTAAACACTGTTTGCTATTAACATACCATTAACTCCCCATTCTTTCCTCCACCTCAGGGACATGTCCATCATGACCACAGCATCCTCCACTACTCCCTTCCTGCTCAGCAAGAACTGACGTACCCAGAGATCATCTGACCGGAGCTTTGACAGGTCTCTCTCATCATATAGCTTCTTGTCTACATTTTCTGAAAGTGACAGATTCATATGCTGAATACTTTTTCAGAAATTTTTTGCCTTCATAAAAAAGTCACCTTTTGCTGATGTTCTTCTGACAAACCTCAAAATCTGTGATAAAATAACCA
Organism: Lingula anatina; assembly: GCF_001039355.2. The sequence goes on along the minus strand of NW_019775724.1, from coordinate 713,488 downwards.
ATAATCATGATGTTTTACTATTTGTAAACATTACCTCTGTTTATGATAAAAGTATAAGATGATGATGAATGATGAACATTTGATGTTTGGAGAACTGCAGGTAGTTATCTAGATTTATTATGAATCGATGCCATAATGTACATGATGTTCTCTTTGTCCTTGTCAGTGATGAAGACATTGCTACATATCAATGTTCTGAGCAAAACTTTGACCTATTCTGCTGCATAGGAATAGATCATAATTAACCTACATCTACCATGCACAGTATCCATTACAATTCACTTTTCTGTTCTTGTTCATGGTGATATAAGCACTCTGCATAAATTATGTATCACATTATTCAAATTTATAATAAATTCAATTAAGTACTCTGTCTTTTTTTTTCTTTTCTTAAATTCAAGACGCCCAAAGGACCATGTGCCGTTAATATATACAATTTATACTCGTACATGTCTGTGTTACATGTACTAGTACGTTGACAGAGTCAATGATGTCTAAATATATTTTTCATCAATGACATCCTCGTGACAATATCACTATCGTTATCTCACAACGAGATAACCAAACTGAAGCTAACAGGCTTTCAAATACGCCTACACTTTTTGACGTGCACCAAGTAAAACATGCATGACCCTGAAAGCAATGTTTACGTTTGCCATCACGTGAGGGAAGTATACCTTTGTACTTCTCGAAGAATTCTTCTCTTGCTTCACTCACTTGACCTTGAAATTCCTGCAAAAAAATCAAGTTCATTAATATGCAACCTAAATTAGAAATGACTCTTAAAGGTTGGCAAGGAAAATGTTATTAAATGTAATAATGTGTCACCTGATAAAGCAAAGCCGCATCTCCGGCCATTCTGTCACAAGTTCCACTTCCGGGTAAATGGGCAACTGCAATTGACCTAATTATTAAGCTAGTGATTGGATGACCGCAATAATATGCTGTTTTGATTGGCTGTTGCTCCTCGTGGCCCAATTTGCTTACAACATGGAGGACAGCGGCTCGTACGAAGCTCATTTATCTTGAAATAGGCCGACACTTGTCCCCTTCGTCGCTTAAAATGGCCACCAAATCACACTATTTCACTACCTGTGACGGAAAACTGCTGACACTTTCTTGGGGAGCACGAGGAAATAACGATCTTTCTGAAATTAGAGGTACTTTTTACAACTTTGATCTTGCAACTTGCAGGTTTTGTGGTGACGCGGAAAGTGGCTCTCCTGTTGATATTTCATATAACCCAGGAGTGAATTTTGATGTTCTAAAAGTTTGCAAGGTTAAAGAAATTTCAACAGGACAAAACATAAACTGCATACTTCTTCAGAGATCAGAGAGGAAAGTAAACCAGGGGCACGTTTATTATGTGATTACAACAAGTGAAAACAACTTAATTTGCATCAGAAAGTTTTCTGACAAACAAAATCTCTCTCAGCTGCTTTTGTTAAACTCAGAGGAATTACAGTTATTTGATGGACCAAATGTGCTATGGATTGAAGGCCTAACTGTAAGTTTTACACATAATTACCCAAATTCAACAAATACTGTTGTATGTAAAGTGGATTTACCGGTACACGTTTCAGCACTTTTGGAGTTAAAGTGGGCTTCATTGATCCCTGACTCATGGGATTCACAGGTGTACATTCTTTGCAAGACCCAGAGCAGTGTTAAAGAGCATGAAAGGATGGATCAGGACATTTCTGATAGTGACAGTGAAGACGACTGTTTTAAATTTTATGGCTTTATCATCAAGAAAAATGGTGCTGTCTTTTCTAGAAGTGTGGAAGACAAAGTTAGTTTTGTTGTAGAGCAAACCCCAACAAACTTATTTCCAGACATATATGCAGACATAATAAGCTGTATGACAGTGCAGCACTTAGGCACTCCCAAAAGGACAAGTCAGTCAGAATTGTCAGCATGGTATATAACCAAGACACATGCCCAGTCTTCAGATATGGACACAAGTTATTCTGCAAATACTTTCAGTTCAGATGTTTTTGCTTGCACAACTCATGGTCAGCTGCTGCAGTTTCAAAATGGACTTGTCCACAGATGCGTCCAAATGCCTTTTAATGATGCTGTTGATGTTAAAGTGGTGGAGACCATGGGTGGTCAGTGTAATGTGGTAGTGGCCTCTGCAACTGGACAGTTGATTGTTTTCGATGAGCTCCATTTAAAGGTATATTTTAGCAATCATGATGGCTGTTTTATCATTTGTTACTCATGGTTTATAAAGTTCCTTGGGACTTTATGTGGAGATTATTTGAAATAATTGTTGTAGTCTTTTTAATAAAACAATCTGTTTCTCATTATATTATCTCCTCTACCACATTTGCTTTGCTCTAGTTGCAGATGGCAGATGCACATGGGATTGTGTTCACATATAATAGTGGCTCACCTAACGCATTTACTTTTTCATTTGCATCAGATGCCAGTTAATTTTTAAGAGAAATGTTCACATAATCTGGTTACACCTTTGAATAAAAATAATTTTTAAATGTATATCAGGTTGAAACCATCAAGAAAGTCTAACAAGGTTTGCTGATCTGGAATTGACTCATGTTGTCCTGTGGTTTTACAGCAGGTAGATTTGTTCCAAGATGTCAAGAAAGTTTTGGTGGATGATTTTATTGGATGTGGCTCGGACCAAGTATTGCTGGTGTACAACAATGCAGATGGTACAGAGGGCATGGTCACACAGTTCCTGCTGACAGATTTTTGCCTGCATAAATTTGATTCTGAACAGGTTGGTAAACCAAGGTGTTTGTAGACAAATAGAAATGAGTTTTAGGGAAATTTGGAATTGTGTAGTATTTTAAAAGTGGCACATTGGACATTTGAGTAAATGATTATTATGATATCCCCCAGCCCCCAATCCCCCCCCCCCCCACCCCACCCAAAAAAAGAAAGAAAGAAAAGAAAAAAGAAAAACCCCTGTAAAGTTATAACTGTGGAAGATGTTCACAATTTATTTGATGTTAATATTAATGTTGGAATTTATGTCATTTTCTGTACCTTTCTTGATAAAATAATTCTACTAATTAATTATTACTAGTAATAATAAACACTGTCAGGTGAATGCAGATATTGAAGTGCCCTGCACTGATCATGAGGAAAATCTCCAAAGAACTGCACAGGCTCTGGAAGCCAGATTGCAGGTAATTAAACTCCTTTGTCACTTTCTCTTTTCTTCCTACTCTGAAAAACTACACAGTGGCCAGTTTTTTTTTTTTTTTTCATTTTCTGTATGTCATAACACAAACATTAAGATAATATGGAGATTTTAAAATCAAGTAGCTGACATGCAATGGCTCTGAAGCTCAGTGACCAATCGTAGTGTTAATTTCATGGTCAAATTACATTTCAGAAACTTCTTATTTTAATCAAATAATGATTGATCTGTGTCATGTGGTAATTGGTATTATTTTAGGCTGGCCTGTCAGCAGTAAGGGAGGCAGAATATTTGTGCAGGAAGAAGCAGAGTTTGATAGAACGCACATGCCAGAATATAGAGAATATGAATCTGGGTAGAAAAGTGCCAATCACTTGTGAAGTAAGAGATATCAGTAAATAAAATTATGACACGGAAATATGGAGAAAATATTATAGACTAGTGTTTTTTAATTGCATAATAATATATTTTATGTTGTAAACATTGATAAACTTTGAGCTATTCCATTCAAGTGACCAAAGGTAGGAGGACAGGGTATTTTGAAGTTGATCTAAAGGTCTATAAATAGAACAAAGTGTAATTTGACAGCACTACATTTAATTGCAGCACATTCAATAAAGAATATCCCTTACTTAGTGCACCTTATGACTTGGGGCTGTTATTCTATTGTATATAGTTTTTTTTGACCAGTTCCTGCAGTTAAAGAATTGTTCACTTTTAAAAGATATTCAAAACTACATTATCAGCCACATCTTGTACATCTGGTGGGTCCAGTAAGGGAAGCTGATCATGGTGATAACACAGGTACCAGTTCCTCTGGTTTGACCAAAGGCTATCAGTGTCTAGACACCCTTGAAGTGAGGGATACCTGGCAGAGATTGGTTCATGAGAAGTGGGTGATTGGTGTTGATCTGGAAAATGTGTCACAAATGTGAGTTGTTTGCATAATAATGGTTTGTTAAATTACTGCCACTAGTGGCAGATCTTTTGTATCATGCAGATCTTGTTGAGATTCATTTTGAAATAAAAAACGGTTTATTTGCCAAGAGGTATTTTGCCTACAAGAAAGATCATGAATGGCCTTTCATTTGATAGCTCACTGAAATATGTCAGTTAACCTAGTGATAGTTATGGGAATAATTATTGAAATGACTTTGTTAAGCATTTAATCATATTATTGTGTATTTTCTTTTTCATTTCATTTCAGTGATTGCTTTGACATCTGGATTTCTATTGTCCCTTGTGCCAATAGTAATGTGCAGCACATGGAATCTCATGCCAAAGTCCAAGCTTTATCATCAAAGAGAGAGAAATTAAATCACCATAATTTTGATGGAGACTCAATTCCAGAAAAGAGACTGAAATTTAAGATGGATTCAAAGAAATCCAAACAGTGTCTTGTTCATGGGGAAGAGATTAGCGTTGCTGCTTGGGCAGAAATTCCACAATTTGGTGTCAACCCCCAAGTCAGTTGTAACTTGATTCTCCATTGGTCAGAGAGTGATCATGGTAACCATGGTGCTGACCCAGTTAGTAAGTCATTCATGAGAATCTGTGGTCAGGTGACACTAAGTTTTCAAAATGTTGCTGACATTGGCAATGACAAATTTTATGTCAGAATGAGAGAGAAAGATCTGAATAAACTTTCAGGTATGTCTTAGTAAGACAGCTACATAATTGAAAATCTGTTAAATGTAAATATTGTTTTGACAAGAGCATGAAGTTTCTGAAGCAGAAATGTTGTAATTATAATCTTAACTATAGTTTAAAGAATTATGTTGGATTTTTATGTACAGACACAGATGTGTCTGTACATATAGCCATCATCTGCGTCTGTCGTTGCCGTCGTCGCTGTCGCCGTCGTCGCCGTCGCCGTCGCCGTGCACTTTTACCGATAACACGATAAGTGGAAAACCATTTTACCTTTTGACTTGAAACTTGCAGAACTGATGAATATTCATAATACGCAGGTCAAGTTCGAAAATCAGCATGATCGGGTCACTTTTAGGGAATTTATGCAGTTTTTTCACTTTTTTCAGCATATATGCAGCACCGATAACACGATAAGTGGAAAAC
>NW_019775724.1:660349-707797 GCF_001039355.2 Lingula anatina | reverse complement strand
ATGGTGAGGAAAATTTGATTTTAAGGTTTCTTTATATTAACATGCTTTATTGTAAATTATGATGATGGTAAATGGTATTTCAACTGATCAAACAGCTTTAACACAGGCAAAGTAATGCATTTTTAGAGAGATTGTGATAGTGTGTAAGTAAGCACAATCTTGCACATTTCAGACTTCAGCTTTGTCATTGGTAAAAGCTGAGGGTAGTGTTGTTTATCGAGCAGGATTTTAACTTATTACTTTAAGTCATAAAATGTCACATATAAATGAGAGCTCACACACATACTCTGACATATTCTCCAAGGATAAGATAAGAGATGGAAAAAACCAATGAAATGCATTTAAAAGAATGTTCTGAGGTAAGGCATTTTTATATTTTTATATGAATTTTTTTATTATTAAAATTTCAGGGATCAAAATCAGCTGCTGCTTCTAGTCCATACCCTGTATGGGCATCTCCCAGATGATGTTATTATCTTACCATATCACCATGGTGACACCAAAAGGGTTGCCATGGAAACTGTGCTTCATCACATGACAACAGAGCAGGCCAAAATTAGGGAGTCTTTCATGCAGCTTATAAAGGATGCTGAGAAAGAAAAGAGTCAGAAATCTGCAGCTTCACAACAGGTTGACTTGACAAGTGAAGGACTCGATGAAAAAATGGATACTAGTGACAAAGATCCTGCTAAAGTTCGTGATGAATTTCAAAGGCAGCAAAAACATACAATGGGCAGTGGTTCTGGTGAAATTGTTGTTGATGGTGGAAAATATTTAGAGGCTATGAAAGGCATCCTCGATTTGCAGATGTTAACTGACCATGCAATGTGTTCTTACACAGAAAAATAATCATTTGATTTAATTGTTTATTAGGTCATTATTATTATTTATTTGATTTATTTATCGTTATTCTTTGTGGTAGATACAGACATGGGACAAGATGTTATTGCTACACAAAATGTATATATTTAGTTAATTGACATATGAACATTTGAACGCGTTGGTATTTTAACCATTTTAAGAATCTTTTTTACTATTTTGAAGATCTTTGTATATTTGTTAAAAGATACATTAAAGATATGCTGGTTTACTGAGTAGTTGGTACAATGATCTCATATTTGTCATTTGTTTAAATAACATAGACAAACATAAAATCAACATTAAAAAAATTAACTGATTTTGAGACGCATGATATTTTGAAAGACTACACCATTTATTTCTATTTTATCCAAATCATGATCAAAGTCGATAACTAAAAAGGGCTACATAGAAAAACAGGGTATGTTATTTTTTCGACTAGGTGTAAAATATATCGGACAATTTTTAGATTAGTTTTAAGTTTAGAATCACCTATGATAAGTATTGAAAAAAATGAAAAAAAAAAACTGTGAGGTAGATGCGGCACTGAGGTTACTAAATCAGCTCCGAATACCTCAGTCAATTATGACCATGATACGTTGCAAATATTCAAATTCATTCAATATAGATATGGTTATGTAACCCATCTCTTATTTTAATGGGATTAAAAAATTTTTTCAGCAACATCATTTGTCTTAGGACCCATCAAACGAGTTTAATGGGTACTTGGTTTATCCTTTTTTATGCTATATCATTTATTATCCATAATGCTTCCTCAGGAAGCGTACAGTACGGCTACACTTGTCAAACCTGAATCAAAAACTTTTTTATGTGACATGAAAATGGTGAAGTGGAAAACAAATGGCGCTTTGTTCAGACAAAGCTCTAGCGTATAATTGTGCCACATAGTGCCATTGGATGTTTGTCACTGTCCCGCGATATATAACTTTAAGTATGCCGTTACTTACACTTACTAAGCGAACTTTTTTTACTAGCTAATTAGTTGGAGGGTCAATGATTCATACCCTGCACTCTCCGTAGTTTATTACTTAAATCCTGTAGTCTCGGCGATTCGTTGTTTAAAAAAGGCATATGGCAATTTGGTTTTGTGGGTCTATTTTATTGCCTAAAACGCCCTGTGTCTACCCCAATGAAAGACACGACAATCTCATTGTGGTCGAGATATTTTACATCATTTTAATATGCTTATTTAGGCGATGGAAATAGCTTCTCTAATATTAGACCGCAGTTTTGGTTTCTCTTTCTCTAGTTACATATTCCTGATGTTTATCAATATTCATAATGCCCATTCTGTCACGAATCCACAAAGAAATTCGCAAAAAAAAAAAAGAAAAAAAAAGAAAAAAAAATGCACCATTTAACCAGCGTGATATAATCTTTACAACTATTAAATGCTAATAGATGCTACTAAATAAATAATTCTTATTTATCTTTCCGACCGCAGCCTTCAGACGAACAATATTAATGTTGACCGTTTCTGTCTTGACATCCTAGCGGTGAAGGCAACAATAACGGTACCTTCAATGTCTTCCATCACGCGAAGAAAGGTGACTGAACAGACTGTGTCATTGTGACTCTGGAGATGTCTTCAAACTTCTAAATGGTGTTTAGTATTCCTATCGTCCAAATTGACTCCTTATTTATATTGCTTAAAGCGTGACATTTTTTCATGACTTCGAATATGCCTTTATTTTGTATTTGCCTCATGAGGGGTTTTGTCCGTCTAATCAGCAATAGCCAACGTTGCTTTGTCACATGAATTATATGCAACAAACTATTTACAGATCTTCCATTTTTTTCTGAGGTGATTCGTAGTTTGAAAGACTTTTCTTTAGTTTTTATAGGCGTGCATACGGTGCATTTCCAATTAAAAAACAAATGAATAAAGAATTTAAAATGATTTTTAAATGTTAAAACAGATAAGAATAGGGAGAATTTAAGTTCTTTAGTTGTTTAAGATAAAAATAGCATTAAGTGTCTTCGACTTCGCGAACTTTCACTGCGAAACTAAATTCCACGCGTGGTTCTCTCCGATTCATGTTTTAGTTAACTTGTAAAATGACAAATATCTGGGATTTTGTGTAAAATATATATTTTATCAGTATTATTCATACAGCATACCATTTATTTTCGTGACAATAAATGCAATGTATCTGGGGATTAAAAGTTCCAGTTAGGATAAAGTCTATCATAGTTGGTGTTAGACATTCCATATCTCTAAATCTGAGTTCTATAATAAACATTTCCATGCATCTTGCATGTTGTATGTAATCACAGAGTATAATAACAAAGAAAAAAATCAGCATTGGACTAAACACAATTCAAGCATTTTGTCTGTAATTTTTCTATAATAAGATAAAAAGAAAAAAAAAACTCTCAGCATTGCTGACGCCTGCTTTTCCACGGCTGGAAGTTTTTGATATCGGCCAAGCGGGTCGGCTGTCGCATCCACTGAATCACTTGATACGAAGTCACCATGTAAACGTCTGGCATGCGGTTAATATAACGCATGAATTTTTTCAGTCCGCCTAATGTGAAGCGATTTTTCCTGTTAAACCATGTAGCGTGGACATAGACGCCGTAAGGTGCTCTGCGGTTGTTGTAGTAGTCGTTAAGGAAGTTGAGCAGAAGGTAGTTAAAGGTGTCTTCTTCCGTCGTCGTCCTGCAACTGTCGGCCATTCCGCAGGCTTTTCCGTCGACGCCGTACATGCGATTAAGCGGGATTTCCCAGAGCCCAGGATAGGGACGTCTAGGGCAGTTTCCAGGGGTGATATCACAGAGGTAGTTCTCTGGCGGGGTATCTAGGGTGTATGGCCATATGGGAGGGGTGTTGTGAATCTGCTCGGCGCTGTACTTGCCTGTTAACATGGAAGAGTCGTACGTAAAGTTGTTGTCGTAGAGCATTTTGAACTGGCTGTCGCCGCCGATTTGCAAGAACGGGGTCCTCATGCCACGAATTTCCTCAGGCGGCAGTCTGGCCTGATTGCTGATCATGTCCTTCTCGCCGACTATTTCCTCGACGTAATCGTTGTACGTCGCTTGATCCCACCAGGAGGGAGGGGAGCGATGGGAGATGCTGTGGCTGGCGATCTCGTGCCCTTCGTCCCAAAGTTTACGAATATGGTGATACACCGTATTCCCAACGCCAATATTCGATGTATAAAAGGTGCCACCGATGGTGCAGTTATTAGGGTTTCTCAGTGGATTGTTCTTCGGGAATAGTTCCTCGTAATAACGAATGTTGTTGAAATTCACGGAGTCGTCAAATGTAACCAAAACCATTTGGGGCGTGTCTTTGGGTCGAAATCCTGCTGGTGGCCGCGAGGTGGGACAATGGCATCGGGGCAGACGACAGGTGATGCGGTCGCAGACGGCAGCCTCAGAACGCTGGGCGTATTCTGCCAGAGTTATTAGCAGGAGCAGTGCGTTGAAGAACTTGTTCATTTTTGTATGAATAATTGAAAGCAACTGAAAAGATGTCTCTTTTCACAGAAAATTGCTACTCACGGCTTTTCTTCACAGCGGGTTGTATGTCTTTTGAGTTCAACTTCAGTGTAAAACGGCGACTTTTCTGGTCCTTCTGGTTCCGTTCTATTCTTTAAAAAAGGTCCGCAGTCTGAAGGCACTCTGTCTTCAGGGAAGCTGCGGGAAATTCCAAGCTCTGCTAGCGATATCCCGCACTCCTCCCTACAGCTAGCTGTCTTCTGGCCTGTACCAGTCTCCGCCTCAGAGCTATAACTGCGTATATCCCGAGTCCGGCTAAAACAACGGCGTTTGTTGTGCGGTAAAAAGGGGCCCTTAATGAGTTTCGTCACATCACAACACTGCACTCACGGTGTATACAGTGTACTCTTTGGACACAGATGAATACAAACACTCTTTCGTTTTTAAATTATTCATTAAATGGTCGTCTGTGTGGGTCTTTAATGAATTGTCCACAAGATGACTGGACTCTGTGGGACTGAAGCCACCCTGGTATGGAGTCACCCACACCATTGTTCACCTATAAGAAAATTATCATTGTGGATGTCACGAGAGAAAAACGTGGTATTCTCCCGGCAGTAGTTATAAGAGCTTCTGGTAATGGTTTTGCATTTTGGGCATTTTAGCTGTGATGTTGTCAAACAGTAGAATTCAAAGGGTTAGAATGCTTATGTGGCTGCCACTGGTTTATATTTTATTATTATTTTTATTTCAAACTGCAAAGTACAGCTCAACATATACTAAGTAGGCTGACACTGCAAGTCAGGAAGGGATGTCTACCTCTCATCGATCTTTGTCTCCGATGTCTGCATGTGTGGCACGGTGGTGGATTCACGGGACGGGATCCGTGTTTCCCGCGCATGATTTCAGCAATGTTCGCATGGTACACACACACACATTCGCGCGAACGCACTAATGACACCCAACGCTTGCATGTTCGCATAAATTGGAATTATTCACCGATGATCACAAATCAATGTAGACATCGGAATGAAAAGTGGGAGAGGGCAGAATTGGACATTTTAGCGGCTCCCTTTCTCTATGGCAGTAGCCTCATTGTAGCGATTAACAGAAACACAAATTCTCATGTCCGCCTCCGCATTCATTATGTTTCCCTTTTTATATACTCAATGCTGACAAGAATTGTATTTCTAGGATTGATAAATGCAGCAAAACATTCCAATCGTGAGTGTCGAGACCGCAGCTATTTCTACTGCTGTCGTTTCTCATGAAGTCCAGAACAACAGTCTCTTTATTGTAATTTGTTTTAACACGCGATTTTAACAAGACTGACAGAATAGATGTTATTGTTACATGAACCTTTTGTACCCCGGGGCGGGGCCAAGCTTCACTGATATGACTAACTTTTAAGACTATTTCTTATTCACTTAAAGGTATGTCGGTTTGACATGGACAATGAGAACATATGAGACAAACATTAACATATGCTACGCTTCCTCATTACCATGAGGAAGAGGCTTATGCTTTTTAACTTATATTTGTTGACACGTAAATGAACAATGATATGTAAAGGGACATTACCTTTCATATTTTGGTTTTTATACACCCTGTTTTTAAAATGACATTCAATGTTTCTAAAAAATAAAGCAAATCCCCAGCACTGCTTTAAGTGAAAATATAATGAATATATTTGACCGTTCACTCGGATGAAGCATGGCCAAAATTACGTTATTTTGTCCAATGGTGAAGTCAAAGGAAGAAGAAGCTTGAAGGTATTTACCAGCCATGAATGAATACTCCTCGAAAAAAAACAAAAACAAATTTTCTCCTTCTTTCAAATCATTTCTCGACCCGTTCCAGCACTTGGATGCGATGCCTTATTCCATTTTTAATTTAATGATTTAGTTTTACAAGGCAGGCTAGTCATTTAGATCTCCTTGCCTTAAGCACATTGTATGAGAAAATATCGACGTCAGATACTTTTATTNCATATTAAATGTCAAGTCTGTAGTTATTAAGGTCTGAGTTGGGAAAGATTTGTAGCTTTGCAGGGTTTTGAGATATAGAAATATGATTGTGGGAAACTTTCACGCTCGTGAAGTATACATTTAACTTTAAGACGTATGCTCATTCCAACAGTATGTTGTTTTTGATTAACGCTCTTTTCGACGATGGCCAGTTATAGAAAATTATCAAGGGTTCTGAATAATTGTATTTGTTTAAACGCCAAAAGTCCATAAACTGTCATTGAAACGTTTTTCAAATAATCAGCTTCTTGCGGAAGATGTAACATGAATAAGAAGACAAATGATAAAAAGACATAATTGAGAAAGGAAATTGACAAAATACTGAATGAATAAATGAAAGAACAAAATAACGCTATTCCATTTTTGCGAGTGTGAAGTATTGGGAATGTTATAAAACTCAAATGTTCAAAAGTAATTACGTAGTAATAAGAAGTATTATCTGACAGAAGTTATAACCTTTTCAGCTTAAAAAAGTGGTCAAGTAACAGGGCAATTAAAACAAAACAAAACAAAATAAAAAAAATAAATAAAAATACATCCCTTAAAAAGTTATAAACATGCTTAGCACAGAAGCCCCTTATTCCTACTAATGTTATTCACAGTAATATCTTCCATCAACAATTGATGCAAGACCACATTAATTAAGATATTTATCTATGAAAGAATCACTTGTTAACACTGAAATGCAAACGCATATTATGCTGGAGACGGTTCCGTGTACCGTTGAGGCAGACTTGACGGGTAGCGTGGCCGAGCGGTCTAAGGCGCTGGTTTAAGGCACCAGTCTCTTCGGAGGCGTGGGTTCGAATCCCACCGCTGCCAAATATTTTGTTTAGAAATGGTACATAGTGCATTAAATCATATAAATATGACACCTAGGTCGAGTTCGAAGTTGCCATTCGCAAATTATCTAAAAGGCAAATCTTTACGTAAAACTCCTTTACGTAAAACCGGGAGGAGTTATTTGCCAAATATGTGTTTTTTCCTCAAAATGAGCATCGTTGGTAGAATGGAAAGCGCACCAGTCTTTACACATTTGAACGTTTTTTAACGATTCCCTCTTCATAGGGCCTTGCGTAAGCGAAAACCGTCCCGGTGTGAACGGCCTTTGACACCATTGTGGTTTTTTTACCGTCATAGGTGAAGCAAACAATTCCTCACTGACTGATGCTAAAAGAAATGCCATCTATGTAGGAACGCTCCGTCCCAGGTTGCCAAACAAGGCCTAGTGGACGTGACAAACTTGAATAAGAAGACCATGTTCGGGGCCTGGCGTGACTCTGGAAAGAAATGCAGCACCCAGGCTATCGATCGTAACTTCATATATATGCGTGTATATCCAAAGTGCCCTCTCCATGAGAAGGTTGAAAGTTTCCATTTGAGTAAGCGACCACTAACCAAGTTTGTCTGGCAACGTGGTAACACCACCGACTTGCACACAGGCTTTCACGCATACTCGGGTTCGAGTTCAAGAATGCGACTGTAATTTTTTTCCAGAAATAATTTGCAAAAATTGCGTTCGATACTATAAAAGGAAACTCGTATGTACGGAGGGTGGGCGGGTCAGTCATGGCGCAGTCGGTAGCGTGCACGGCTGGAAAAAACAAATGCAAAGTCGTCACCAAACATGGCAACGTAGAGTCACGGGTTCGAATCCCTGAAGACGCACGTCAGTTCACCACAACAACGTCGTCGAACTGGCACTGGGAGCGGGAAGCCATTGGAGCGAATGCGGGCTCTCGTGGGTCCTCGCAAATTACCTTTTGCATCATTAATAAAAAAAGTTGTCGTCACAGTGATGCATCTATGAAGATCTTACTTCTCTTTTAGTAGATTTATTTCTTAAAGATATATACGGTGATTTGATATGTACCTTTGGCATAAAAACAAAAACGGTATTGTTTACAATAAGTGATCGATTTGACATTGACTTATTGTTGGTCATTATCATCAACTTTGCATCGTCAATAATATTTCTTTTCTCTTCACTTTAAACTCCTTAAAATGATGCTGACGAAGGGAAGCTCATTGAACTCTATCTTTTTCCAGGTACGTCACAGGTCAAACTTGAATGGAGTCAATTGCTGACCCCATATGATGCCATGCATGTCATACTGTCCTTTGTTATTTTCTCGGTGGCATAATCTGCAAGAAAAGTTTTCATTTTTTTTTCAAAAGTAGCGATGCCGCTATTGCTTTACCCATTCATACATTCTTTTGTATGTTCTTTGCTTATCAAGACTGTTCGTATGGTCATACAGTCCCCGGGGCAATTCCACAGTCTACACTTCAAATGGCAAAGACTACTCAAAACTAAAATCGTCAAGTTGTGAACCGCTTTGAATCTCAACGTGCTCTATAACGCCCCAGGTGAAGTCAAACGTAACCTCAGTGTAACACAAATGAAAATAAAAGCACTTAAAGTCATATAGCTAGGAACATGGCAGGCAGGCTTATCAATAAAAGCGCCCGATCGAGAAGATCGAGAAGAGCCAAGATCGAGAAGAGCCAAGTGCTAGCAAGGCCGCGACCTAAATATGGTGGACCTACATGAAAGGAAGACCGCTTAATCCTGTAATGACCCCTCCGCCTCTCACACGCCTCCCCACGTGTCGTCCCTGCAGGGGCACAGTAATTAAAATTCGGCTCAATTCAACTGGTCGAGGGACGACGCGTGGAAAGCCGTGTGAGAGGCGGAGAGACCGTTACAGGATTAAGCGGTCTTTCTTCTATGTAGGTCCGCCATATTTAGGTCGCGGCCTAACTGGCACTCGGCTCTTCTCGATTTGAATGGTTCCTTAGACTGCTTGGTCACGTTACCCGACCTATAGTTAACCCTTTCCAGTATTATAATACTTATGCATGTTGTAATCTACAAGCACTTCTTTCTTCTTTCATTTAGATAATTGAATAAATTTAACTTATCTTACATCAATTTTATACCTGACACATTATCATCGACAAATTAATTGTCATTACCAACTTCATGAATAATTAAGTAGCTTCTGTTCATGACAATTAATTCACAATAATTAACGTTCTTTAGATTATTTTGCCTTATTTTTGTATTATCTTGGAAGAATATTTCTGACATGGCTATTTTTTTTTTCGTGTGACAGGTTAGGTCTTTTTCACAATGGTTTAAAAATACGAAAGGCCAAATGGCAATTAAAAAAAGAAAAAACGATCTGATCATGATCTCATTAGGTAAAACGTGTTTATCATCAATTTGCTGAACTCGACAGACATAAGGGGGTATTGTGGTGAATTAATAATGGGGACAACAGGGAGGGGTTTTAAGGAGCTTTTTTCTCAGACGCGTCTTCAATTATCTGAAAGATGACGTTTATCAGAGCTGTAAGATAAGGACGTACTAAAAATGACCTTTGAAATTATTTGTAAACAGCAACTAATCAGTTCTTGAGTGAAACGTGCGTGCTTATCATCATTTTGCTGAACTCGAACAACGAATGATGAAAATCATTCAAAGACTTCCACAGGGGATCTAGCTCAAATGGTAGAGCGCTCGCTTAGCATGTGAGAGGTACTGGGATCAATGCCCAGGTTCTCCAATTTTTTTTTCTGCTGAATACCTCACATAAGGGATATCTGAAACAAAGAACCGTTTTAGAAAACGATTGGTATGTATGTAGAATGTCATCAAAACTCTCATAAAAGTTACAAAGTTAACACCCGCTTAATTATAAATCTACATGATATAATAACCTGTCAACTTCTTATCTGCGTGTTTAATTCATGTTAAAATAGATACAACAGATACAGCATAGATGAGAAGACAAATGTCTGAGATAGAAAATAAACGAAAGACTGAATAAATGAGTGCAAGAACAAATAAACGAACGCATGTTTTAATGAGTGTAAACGCATATAAAGGAATAACTTAGATAAGTAGATATATATGGAAACCCACATAATTTTATCTGACATGTTATTTCATCGCTAGATATACATTTTCCACACTCACTAATAAGCGATGCATGAACTTCGTATTATTTGTAATGCACAAAATAATATTTGTGCCTATTAGACGATTGGATTGTGTATTTTTCTCTGTTTCTTTCGGCATTGAAAAAGAATTAGCTTTGTTGTGCTCATTTTTGACCAAGACCGTACGGTTTAATTTATTCATTTACCTGAATGAAAGAAGAAAGAAGCGCCAGTAGTGGTTCACAGGCAAACGCATAATACTGGAGACGGCAAAAACGTTGAATTAGCTTATCACAGCACCGGTAGCGTGGCCGAGCGGTCTAAGACGCTGGTTTAAGGCACCAGTCTCTTCGGAGGCGTGGGTTCGAATCCCACCGCTGCCAAATGTTTTGTTTAGAGTTTGCATCTACGAAGTCATTCAACACTACTGCCACCAACAAAATTGAGATCAAAGTTTCGCTACATAGACATCCTTTTGCATAAGTCATCAAAACGTGTGGGACTAAAATATTTTGCAATCGAGCACGTGAACCGAAATAGCTGATAAACTTAAATGAATCTTTCGAATAACTTCGAGAAATTACTCCTTAAAAACCTCTCATCATCGCGCCAGTTATTTAAATATGAATTAAAATGCAAAGGTAAACACGCAGATGAGATGATAGGCTCTTCTATCAGGTAGATATGTAAATAAGGTTTAAATTTTGTAACTTTAATCTGAGTTTTGATGCTTTTTATATGGTTATTCAAGAAAGTCACCAACCATTCTTTAAAACGTTTCTTCGTGTCAGATATTACTTATCTAATACATTGAGCAGAAAAAGTTTCTGGAGAACCTGGGCATTGATCCCAGTACCTCTCACATGCTAAGCGAGCGCTCTACCATTTGAGCTAGATCCCCTCCATGTATGTGCTAAGGGATTTTCATCATTCCTTGTTCGAGTTCAGCAAAATGATGATAAGCACGCACCTAGCTGAAGATCCGATTAGTTGCAGTTTACAAATAGTTTTAAAGGTCATTTTCAGTACCTCCGATTACCAACACCAATACAACTGTCGACTTTGTCTAGACTGCAGTTTTAATACACAAAACATTTTTGTCTTTTAGAAGTTAAGCTTTGAGTGAAAACTTTCTGTTTCTTTCAGCATTAAAAATGTATAGTTCAACAAGTCTCAATAGCTTTGCTGCCATTATTTTCGGGCTTATTCATGCGGTTCTTAAATAAAACAATACCTATACAGAAAGTACATATCAGTGAAATAAAAATGACGAAGATAAGTCAACATCTAATGAAAATGCTTTGACTAGTGAGAGGTCAAGTAAAAACACCTTGATTGAAACATCACAGAACTATAAATAAGGCAAAATACATCATTCAAGACGTTCTAAATATCTTAACAGATGCATGAGCCGATGCATGATGTTACTACTGTACAGGTTAGTTTCCGGGAATATCTGAGACTGAAGGTATTGGACGATATAACACATGAACAAATTATCTTACAGCTCTGATAAATGTTATCTTCCAGATAATTAAAGACGGGCCTGGGGAAAAAAGCTTCTTAGAACCTCTCTCCTTTGCGTCCATTATTTTAAAATTAAAATTGAAATTCACCAGCTACTATTTGAACAATATCCCCTTATATTAGATTGGGGATGATATGATTCTCATCAGATCTCTGTCAAGCTCAGGTAAATTGATGATTGACTACAGTGTAGCATGCTTTACCTGATGAGCTCTTGGTCAGATCGTTTCCTTTCTTTCTTTTTTTTTTTTTTTTTTTTTTTTTTTTTTTTTTTTTTTTTTTTTTTTTTTGTTTCTATTGCCATTTGGCCTTTCTCATTTATTAAACCTTTGTGTAAAAGACCTAACCTTTCACACGACAAATAGCCATTGTCTTCGAACATAATACAACAATTAGGCAAAATAATCTGAAGAACGTTAATTATTGTGAATTAATTGTCATGAACAGAAGCTCCTTAATCCTAATGCTGGTTATAACAATTAATTTGTCGAAGATAATGTGTCGGGCATAGGGATGATGTAAGATAAGTTAAATTTATTCATTTATGTGAATGAAAGAAGAAAGGAGTACTTGTAGAGGTTGACATGCAAACGTATTTTAATATTGGAGAGGGCTCAGTGCTAAATTAGGAACGTGAATCGGGTAGCGTGGCCGAGCGGTCTAAGGCGCTGGTTTAAGGCACCAGTCTCCCCGGAGGCGTGGGTTCGAATCCCACCGCTGCCAAATGTTTTGTTTAGAGTTTGCATCTACGAAGTCATTCAACACTGCTACCACCGCCAAAGTATCGCTACATAGACATCCTGTTGCATAAACTTAAAAGAATCTTCTAAATAACTTCGAGAAATTACTCCTTAAAAACCTCTCATCATCGCGCCAGTTATTTAAATATGAATTAAAATGCAAAGGTAAACACGCAGATGAGATGATAGGCTCTTCTAACAGGTATATTTGTAAATAAGGTTTAAATTTTGTAACTTTAATCTGAGTTTTGATGCTTTTTATATGGTTATTCAAGATAGTCACCAACCATTCTTTAAAACGTTTCTTCGTGTCAGATATTACTTATCTAATACATTGAGCAGAAAAAGTTTCTGGAGAACCTGGGCATTGATCCCAGTACCTCTCACATGCTAAGCGAGCGCTCTACCATTTGAGCTAGATCCCCTCCTTGGATCTAAGCGAGGATTTTTATCATTTTTTGTTTGAGTTCAGCAATATGATGATAAGCACGCACGTTTCACCCGGTCCGATTAGTAGCAGTTTACAAATAGTTTTAAAGGTCATTTTCAGTACCTCCTTTAAAAAATTATTTTCACTAAACCTCTTTTGGAAATGTTTAAATAAATTGTCTCAAGTAAGTTTTTTTTTTACCCTTTACTTAGCACGTTATTTATTGCTAAAGAATATTTTCCACACTCACGAATATGTGATGCATGAACTTCTTATTTTTCGTAATACACAAAACATTTTTGTCTTTTAGAGGTTAAGCTTTGTGTGAAAACTTTCTGTTTCTTTCAGCATTAAAAATGTATAGTTCAACAAGTCTCAATAGTTTTGCTGCCATTATTTTCGGGCTTATTCATGCGATTCTTAAATAAAACAATACCTATACAGAAAGTACACATCAGTGAAATAAAATGACGAAGATAAGGCAACATCTAATGAAAATGCTTGGACAAGTGAGAGATCAAGTAAAAACACCTATGCTTGAAACATTACTGAACTATAAATAAGGCAAAATACATCATAGCAGATGCATGATGTTACTACTGTACAGGTTAGTTTCCGGGAATATCTGAGACTGAAGGTATTGGACGATAAAACACATAAACAAATTATCTTGCAGCGCTGATAAACGTTATCTTCCTTGAAGACGGGCCTGAGAAAAAAGCTCCTTAAAACCTCTCTCCGTTGCGTCAATTATTTTAAAATTAAAATTCACCAACTACTATTTGAACAATATCCCCTTATATTAGATTGGGGATGATATGATTCTCATCAGATCTCTGTCGCAATTCAGCAAATTGATGATAAACTACAGTGTGGCATGTTTTACCTGATGAGCTCTTGGTCAGATCGTTTTATTTCTTTCATTTTTCTTTTTTTGTTTCTATTGCCATTTGGCCTTTCTCATTTATTAAACCTTCGTGTAAAAGACTTAGCCTTTCACACGACATATAGCCATTGTCTTCGAACATAATACACAAATTAGGCAAAATAATCTGAAGAACGTTAATTATTGTGAATTAATTGTCATGAACAGAAGCTCCTTATTCTCATGGACCTAATTCGGTCCATGTTATTCTTAATGCTGGTTATGACAATAATTAGTCGATGATAATGTGTCTGGCATAGAGTTGATGTAAGATAAGTTGAATTTATTCATTTATGTGAATGAAAGAAGAAAGGAGTACTTGTAAAGGTTGACATGCAAACGTATTTTAATATTTGGGAAGGCTCAGTGCTAAACTTAGCTCTTGTATCGGGTAGCGTGGCCGAGCGGTCTAAGGCGCTGGTTTAAGGCACCAGTCTCTTCGGAGGCGTGGGTTCGAATCCCACCGCTGCCAAATGTTTTAGAGAGGGAGATCGATAAGTTTTCAAAGTCATTCTACACTGATTATCGGCTACATCTGGACTGCAGTTTTGCTACACACATGACCAAAACATTGCTTTATTTCGATCTAAATTGAAATCATATATAGGCACCAGTCTCTTGGGAAGCGTCGGTTCAAATCCCACTGCTGTCGAACCAATTTTTTCATCCATCGTGACCCCAAACCTAGATGTTCTATACTCTTTTAACAAAAGAAAAATGATAATAGTCTGCTCCAGTCATCTCTGAGAAGCAAAGTATTGAGATACATCAGAGCACCAAAGCTTAAAGAAAAAATATCCATAACTATTATAAACGTAGTCATGTTTGAGAATAGCCCTTGAAAATGTCTATCCATAAAGAGTTAAAACACGCCATTGACAGTGTAGTCTCCTTAATAACTAGATTCCCTTGTCAAGGCAGATTTAGCAATATCAAGGTTCAAGTTGTAGATTTAGCAATAACAAGGTTAGAGTAACTTGTAGATTTATCAATAACAAGGTTCAAGTTGTGATAACTTTAACCAGTATTCAAAGTCCGCCATTATAATACTTCAGGCATTCTTTCTTAATAATCTAGTCGTAGCTTTTATTGCTTCGTTTATCTAAACACATGGGTAACATGCGCAATCTCTAAGTTTTCAACAAAGGTCTTTTTTCTTTATTTAATGCCTGTGGCAAATTTTTTGAACGACGCATAATTAACATCAGACAAAGACGCCTGGCTAATAATCCTTAATTTATCCAACTTCAATATTAAAATATTATGCCCTTCTTCCAATTAAATTAAACGATAAAATCAGAAAACGACACTGGACAACCTGGGTACTGATTCCCGTTTCTTTCACACATGCTAAGCGAACGCTCTTCCACTTGAACTAGAGCCCCATGCTAGCACAGTGAATTTTCTTGAGTTTACTATCGCTCACATCGTCTGCGTTTAACAATATATTAAGCACCGTATGCAGATCCGTTGCGCGCTTACGGATAAACTGAATAAGTGGATATTTGAAAAAAAAGACCACCTACCCAGAAAAAATCTTAAACGGATGTTCGCAAGTTTCAAAGGATGCATTGGCAAATGTGCCGTCTGCTTTTTGAAGCAAATTCGCATAACAACACAATAAACCGCTCCATTCAACAGTATTGAACGTTGAACTCCAAAGGTTTGAAAAGT
This sequence comes from Lingula anatina, assembly GCF_001039355.2. The sequence continues at coordinate 692,203 of NW_019775724.1, read as the reverse complement.
AGTGTTGCACATAAAATGGGACTCAGACAGATTTATGAACTGTTTTTTAATCTCCTGCACAACACCCACACGTTTATTCCAATTGTAATCGTATGCACAAGTGACAACCCTGACTTCCAAAGCCTGTCACATGGACCCTCGGTTTCGTTCCACCAGTGTGACAGGAATGGTAGTCTGCTGGTAACCGTAGTCGGTTCCCCATTATTTTGTACAGAAGCCATTCACCCCATATACTAACCCCAATATTCCAACTAACCCTAACCTGTATTCATCATGTGGGAACCCAAACTTCCATTCTTAGGACTACCATTTCTGTCACACCGGGTTAAGGGAAGTCACTCTTAGCACTATAAATCACAGGGTGCAAGTAACAGGTACTATTAAATTATTATCCACCTTACAATATCAACTTAAAAGTATTCCCTCCTTAGAACAATGCAATGCCATGCATTCTGCAAACTACAGGGTACAATGGAATATCATGGCTATAGATTCCGAATAAACATATATACATACTATCATGTTGAAACATCAATTATTAAATTGCACACTACACTCATACACGTCCATACCTAAGCATAAGCATTGCACGTTTCCAGATAAAATATATTGCCTGTAAATATACCTAAGGCTCCCATTAGGTGCAAACTTAACCAATCAAATATGTAAAAATATGTAAAACAAAGCAAATCAACAATGGCTGAATAGGGGAAATACAGGACAATAATTTTCAACACAGAGTCACATCTTTCTGAAAAATGGTAACTATCAAACCATACATATGAGTCTGTAAATTGCATCAAAAGTAAACATATAATTTATAAATAAATATTTATGAAAAATGAAAAAAACAACAACATTTTTATAACTTTTGGTACTATAATTTGACCAATATTCCTATAAAAGAATTGTCCTATATTTTCTCAGCTTTCACTCAAGGCAGTTCTAACTTGTTTTATCCTTAGTATAATTGACCAAAATGAAGTCTGATGAAACAAAAAATTCTATAATCAAGTACAGCAATAAACAATATATATGCAAAATAAAAAAAAAACAACGTATTTTGATAAAATTTGACACAATACAGGATGCAATCCTAATTTCTTGATATACTATTGCATTCCATATCAAAGGAACATTACTCTTTTAACTTCTGATTTCTGTTACATAATTATGTCAATATCCTCTCTCAAATTCACACAAATAGTATGCATTATATAGTTTATATTTCACGCCTACTCTATGTCTAAATCAATAAACTAAACATGGTCATATTCAAATATATGTCTATGGTAGATTAACAAAATAAATAAATAAATAAATAAATAAATAAATAAATAAAAATAACACTATTCCTAAGCCTAGCTAAATTTAATTTGGAAAAATGTCTGTGCTAGCCATAAATGCACAGCCCATGGTAAATACTGACCATGGCCAATACTGCCCCATGTGTCCAGTATCCATGAGATGGTTAGGATTGTCCTGTCTTGTCAGTTCTAGCTATTAAGTGCTGCCCTCTACTGTTTGTGCTTCACAACTAGTAATGGCCATTGCAGTTAAAACTATGCCACTCACATAATACATCAAATTCCTATGAATTGCACTGAATATTTCATTAGGACTTCATCAGTCATTTTAACTACTTGTTTATTTCAGTTCAACAAACCTAGAAGTAAAGTGAACTTGTCTTTTTTGTCTGTTTAAATCAATATCCTTGAAATTGCACCAAATATTTCATTGCAACTTGATTTGCTTTATACACAACATACTCATTATAGCTAAGGCTATAGTAATGATATTCTTCTTTTTTTTGGGGGCGGTTCACAATCTTTCCAAGTGGCATTTTAGCTCCTGAAGAAAAATAAAGAAATAATAAATAATTGTTATTGCAGAAACAAATTTGCTATTACTATCACTCATATTTTCATATCAACTAACTAATTCTATATTGTAAGACCTGACATATGTCAGCCTTGTTTCCATCTGTTTCAGTTTAGGCTTGCTTTGAGTTAGGTTATAAATATGGTCTGCAAAAGTTAAAACTGAGGTAAAAGCAGCCCAATTCATAAGCTGTTGGAAACGGTTCGAGTTCAAAATACAATGGTGATGTTTGAAACAGGAAACAAAACAAACAGAAGAATATTTTTAACTGAACAAGTATGCCATTGGAAAAAAAAAGGATAGAAAAAAATGAAAACGTGGATATGCCAATTCACAATTTTAGTAAGCTTATGGTCCTTTGCCAAAATGTGCCCTTAATAATACCAGATTTCAGACACCAATAATAATCTGTCTGCTCACTACTGGAAAACTTACAATTCCTCAACATACTGCAAGTCATATAAAGATAACAGAGTACAGCCCTTATAAAATATGACTGACAAAGATGATACCCAACTGATGTCTGATTTTAGAATGTAACAGAGGTTACACTTAAACATAAAAGTGGGCTGCAACACTGCAGGTATAATAAATCATGAATGTGGGTTTTTGCAATTTTTTAATATGCTACATATAAATAACACTTTGGAAGCTGCCACTTCCTCCATTTTGACAATTCTGGCAGTACTTATGCAGATGCTGTACTTGAGGTCATATTTTAGTACTTAAAATTTGTAATATGAAATTTTTACGTGTTCCTGAATTTTGAGATTTTAATTAATCATTATTAATAATTATTAATATAATACACAATGCTCAGATTAATGTACAGAACTCATTATTATTATTATTATCATCATCATTATTATAATTATATTATAATTATTATTATTATCCCCACTCACCAGCCAGTGTCAGGTCATGTCCAGGCTCTGGGATCTGAGTTCCTGCTCCCAGCAGACTGTCATAGCCTGAAGAAGTCTCCGTGTGGTTAAAGTTGGACTTTTCCTCAACTTTACCAACAGCCACCTAAAGCAGATATACAGGTTTTCTTTATTACTTATTTCCATACATTTTTCAGTGATATTAATTTTTATTTAAAAAATATTTTTATGCCAGCCATAAATGCACTGCCAAATGTAAATACTGACCCCTGTGGTCAGTGCTGCCATCTGCATGGCTTGAAATCCAATAATATTATGCAGTTATAATTCTGTTATTTATAAGCTTTTTTCCATATTTCAACATTGTGTACAGTCAGTATTGTACCCATTCCTACTTGAATGCCATGTCTTTATCAGACAGAAAGTTAACATACCTCATCTAATAACATATATTTGGATTCCGTCTCAGAGTAATAGTTTCTGCAGTAGCCCTGGCTTTTATTAAAGGTGTCGGCATGGTAAATTCCCTGAAAGTAGTAAGAGATAATGGTTATCCTGTTTTTATTTTAACATTTCAATGATTAGTAATATTTTCAAATACAAAGCAATGACTCAAAGTCTCTTCTTGGGATATCTTAACAAACAAACCAATGTTGGATAAAACTGACTTATACCATATGGAGAGCAAATACTATTATGGTAAAAACTTGAAAATTTAGTCGGTCTTGAAAATTTAGTCGTAAGACGAGTTCCTACTGATGTAACTTTCTTCACTAAGACAATTTTGTCACACTTGAAAATGAGCCTCTTGATAATTTTGTAATATGGCCATGTCGGATTTACACATTTTAAAATATAAATTAATTTTTAAGTGACAAAGTTTTCAAGTTTTTACCGTATCCATCCAGCAGTGTACTATCCCAGATCAGTCAGCTAGGTATTTGCTGGAGGTAGACCAGTATTCCTTACCTTGCCAAACAATGAGCCATGCTTTTCAACATCTGGAGGATCTATCAGCAAGCCATGGTGTAAAATACTGGTCAGGTTGCATGTATTTGTGCCGTGCCATAGCAACATGCGGTTACCCACAGTACAGTTTTGGATTCGTTCCGTTTCTCCTTCTCTTTCGATTCTGTATATGGCTTCTACATTGAGCTCATTTTTGGCTAAAAGTTACAAACAAAAAAGGTGGGCATTAGAAATACATCTCTTCAATCTTATGTTTACTATAAAATAAATCTTGTCTACTTCTATTCATAAAAAATCAATTAGATAGTAGGCTTATTAAATAAGGTTACACATGAGCAATATTTTTCTTGATATAAAACACATCCAATATTGGATTTAGTTGGACTGGTCAACGTAGACTGAAAGTTTGGTCTAAAATATAAGATTGATTTTCAGAGTAAAGTTCCTTTGTGAAACAAGTTCCAGGTCTGGGTCAACCTTTTACTCAAGTAGTTTACTGAGGTCTCAAGATTCATAACTGAGAGAGCCACTGGGTTGAATATTTCAACTGTCATACATGAAAAATTTGAACACCATGTCCTTTGCTGGTACAGGAATTCCTGCACTTTGCCATACTCACACACTGAGCATTGTGGTAAAACAAGTTTGAGTCTGAGGCCATGCTCTTATTTAAATGCAATAATTTTTCAGTTTTATGGAAATACTCACGTCCATATCTCCGATATGATCCAGTGTCTTCAGTATTGTATATGTATTTGAGAATATATTGTGCTTCTGGCTCTTCTTCCTTCAGCAGCTCCATACGGCAGTTGAGAGCTCTATATATGTAATCTAGGGGATTGATTTCTGTAGAGAAAATAAGTATAATATAAATACAATTATGATCATAATAAAGTCTGTTAAAACAAGAGATGCTTCTCATTCCTACCTATTTATCTGACACCCTATAAAAATATTTTTCAAATTGCTGAATTCTAGGAGTATAACATAGAACCAAAAGGTTTTAACTAAGTATAATATTTTCAATTTGCAGAGCACTTTTTATGGAAATGCATTTAAAAACATGAGACCTTTAAACAACTAAACAATGAATTTTCCTGGAAATTCCAACAATTTCTTCTTTATCATCAAAATATACTTCATTTGTTGAGAAAATTATGACGTATAATCCTGTTTTCATGCTTTCAATTTTCTAATTCTTACTTTTACAAGTGACAATCACCAATCTCCATTACAAGAGTCACTCAAAAATAAGAAACTTTGAATTCTGTTTAAAGATCACAATTTTGCCAACTTTTTGTAAAAGGTATACCTTGGTATTCAACAGAAAAGGTTTACCCATAAAAGTATTAGAGTTACTAGGGAAATTAGTTTTTTTTCCTATGAAAAAGTTTTATTCTTATTGCGTGCCTTTAAACTACATATTAAATTTATTTACCTTTCGCTCTGTACTGGGCTGCTAAAAGCACTCTCTCCGTGAAGTTCAACTCCATAAGTGAGAGGATCATGTTGATCTCTGACTCAATGGACCTCTCACTATCCAGAGGAGTAAGACGTTCAAATTTGTATCCATTCTTGGGAATAAGTTGGTAGTACTCACTGCTGTGCTCATGGATCTAAAATATCATCAATTCAAAATCATTGAATAATTTCAGTGCAAAAGTAGGGAACAATTAGGCTGATAGGATGCATTTTCCAAGGTGACCATTATGTTACAGATGGACAAGCAAAAAAAAAAAAACATTTGAATGAAATAAATACAAAAAAAGAAATCTCAGGGCAACTTACCTTTTCACAGACATCTTGATAGTCTGGTAAATTTCCTTCTGTTAGATCTCTACTCAACTCATCTTTCCTTTTAACCAGAGGTCTAAAAATCAAAATATCATTATGAGAGATCAAGTAAAATAATAAAACAACTTTACAAAATTAAAGCCATTTAGGAAATGTGTTTATAAGATAAACGTAAACATGATTTCAAGTTCCACATGGTTTTTCAACAATAACTGCCTCACTAAAAAGGATCTGATGACAACAACACAAAAAGCCATTAAGATCATTTTCAAAAGTAGAACTGAAAAAATAACCAACATTTTACAACCAAAATTAAGCGTCCCTTATTTACAGGTACAAAAAATAGCAGACATACTTTATATCTAGCAGAAGGTCAATAGCCTTCTGAAATGTTTCTCTCTTGATCCTCCCGAATGGAAAGAGTGAAGGGTCCACTCCACATCGCTCCCACTGTTTCGTCAGCATAGATACACTGGACTGAAATTAAAGTCATTTCAAAAAGGGTAAAAAAAATCCGAGGACTGACATACCAATACCACTAAATACTTTAACCATGCTTTGAATAAAGTCAGATAAAGAAAGAAAATCTTATCAAGGTTTAAATTGTTTTCCACAAAACTCTGCCTCCTTTATCAGATTCTGTTATCTTCTTCTTTCATAATAATATTCTTCATTCTGAAAAAATACCCCAACTTACAATATCCTTGATGAAGTCCTGCACATATCTGGGCAGTTTTGATGGAAGGTCAGAATGAAGGTCAAAGTTCACAGGAGGTCGTGTCTGCTTTCTCCTCTTGTCTGCTGATACCAGACGATATTTCTTTGGCTGATTTACAAAACTGGAAGTAGTCAACAGTTTCCACTATAATTCTTATTCTTTATGTTGACCACAAATATGTCTTGTGCATAATGACAGATATTTGTCCCCTTGATCATTTAAGTTTTTAAAAGATGTAATATGAAGGCTGATGTGAAAAAAAGGTACTTATTTCTTGATTATTCAGTGTGTCACCCATGATATTTTTGCAATACAAATCAACAACCATACGACCAATTTATCTATACCAAAAATGAAAAAAAAAAATCCAAATATAATATAAATTTACAATTTCCTTCAATAAATTCCCTTTAAAATTATTATCACTGATTAAAACAAATTTCCTCACTTATTCAAATTATTCCAGTCATTGCCAGCTTTAGCCTTGAAGATTTTGCAGTACTCGTCAACAGCCTCCTCTCTGGTGCTGAAGGGGGTCTTCTGAAACTGCCCAGAGTCCCCAATACGACCCCAATTGTTAAACAAAACGTACAGACCTTCCTGATCATGGATAATCTATGTATATAAAAAAGAATGAATACATATATTATTCTATAAGAAAAACATCAAAAAACATTTTTATGCTAATATTGACAAGTATTGTAATAGAGGAATTAGCAATCACACCTGCCAATCAAAATGGAAACCTACCTGCATCTTGTAGTAATTGTAGAGTCCATAGCTGCCAAACTTAGTGTCCACTTTGGTCATCAGGATGTCATAAGGAATGTTTTGAGCGGTATCCATTGCAACCTCCCTACAAAACAACAAACAGTGACTCAGCCATAAACAGGTAAACTTTTCTCAAAGGCTTTGGTGAGAAATCTTGTCTAATGACCCCTGATGAGATGTTTTAAATGAAATTAATATCAAATCAAAATTATAAAACTATTTCCAAGTCATATACTCACAACAAATTTACTAAAATTTTTGAAATGAAAGGCAATATTGATAAAGGACAAGTACGTAACAGATCAATATTTAATGAAGGCCCTTTTCACATTGAGTGGCACTGTGCAGTATTCAGTATCACACCAGTGCCACTAGTCCTCACATGTAGTTAGGGTTCAAGGATATGGGGGGGTTCAGTTGCACCAACCCAGTTAAACTGGCCATACCAAGGATGGGAGCTCCTTAAAGGTGCCTCTTTTATGTGATTACCACGTTTAAAAGTTGTCTTTCAAACCAGTGCGACACAGAAAACTGTACTGCTCAGTGTGAATTAAAGGGCCACAGTTTGCTTGATATTTTAAATGTTACACATTGGGGTCAAGAACATGTGTGTCATAAAACAGCAATCTTTTTAGGAAAGAAAAATATTATCTGTCTGCAACCAAATCACCAGCTTACCATTTCTCTTTTGGTGAACTGGAATCTATTGCTCTCCAATCTGGAGATGCAACTGGCTCTTTCTTTTTTTCCATTTCTTTTAGCTCTTCTGCCTCCAATAGGCCCCTCATGGCCAAGGCATCAGCAGAGACATCTGGTGGTGGAGTACTCCATACAATTCCATCTTTCACCGGAGTGGGTTGAAACTTGGGAACTTTCTACAGGATTTATATTAAAATCTTAAAAATCAAACCACGGCTTTTAACAGGGTGTTTTGGTGAGTTTTAATATACAAGCCCTTCTTTACAATAAAATTACTAGTGTGTTTCCTCAATAAAATGAAATCCAAAAAAATACTCATTTACTGAGAAAATTCTCTGATTAAGTTTCTACAACTACGGTTCTACATTTAACTGGTAAAATGGATGAGACTTTATGGCAAGTCCAGATGTAAACCTAAGGAATAAGACCTAAGAAGATTGAAAGTAAATGGTGAAATAAATTTGTGTTTTTGACAGCAAGGTCACAATAACAATGATCTATGCCACATTATGTGCTCAGCGAAGTGTGTTGCTGTCCATCTGCTTTGCAGTCATCTCTTTTATTGAAATAATAAGTATCTAAAAAGGATATGATTTGAAACAATTTTGGTTTTAGGCCAAAACTTTCCAATTCTATTCGAAAGAACACATTATACCTAGGATTAAACATATATTATTAGTAAGTTACTTCATATTGTCTCCTAGATAATACCTACCATCTGATTTTTGCTTCTTCCCATAATCCTTTGCAGTTCTGCAGACAATGCTGGCGCCATCTTCAGTGCATAATCCAATGGTATCTTTCCTGCCTTATCTGGCACATCTACAGGGACATCTGCATCCACAAGAAGTTTCAAGATATCAACATTGTCATATGATGCTTTTTCCATAGAGTTTACAAGATGGTGGACAACTGTCTGGCCTGCTTTATCTTTGCAGTCCAATTTTATGTCAGGTTGATCCAGAAGTATTTTTACCAAGTTGATTTCATTCTGGAAATAATAAAATTGACATATAAGAAACAGTATGCTACATAAAAAAATGACATCTAAGAAATAATATGCTTACCTGAAAATAACCCTCACCCCCTTGGTGCTGCAAGAAATCCAACATTAGTGCCATCTTAGTGTTGTACTTGACACATAAAGGAGTCCAATGGACAATGAAACATCTAGAGTGAATAGCAAGTTGCTTGTGAAAATTATGAAGAGAGAAAAAAAGAAAATATTATATTTTACTCACCGTTTTCACAGCATACATGATGGGAGTCACTCCATTGGAGTCCCCCACATTCACAGACTGGTCCTTCCAAGTCAACAAAGCCTTCAACAACTGTTCATGCCTGTGAACTATTGCGACAATCAACACAGTCAGCTGAACATCTGAATTTTTGTCCTTAAAATAGTCACAATTTTTGCGCGAGGCATTGTCATAGGCCCCGTTGAATAAATCCAGTGGTGGAAAGTCAAATAACATGTCAGTCTTGGCATGCTTGTAGACAAGACTCTGGCACGTAGATTGGGATTCCTTTGGGTTGTTCCAAAGTGCCGCAGCCAGAGGGGTACGCCCGTAATTGTCCACCATGTTAACATCAACATCTTGTCGATCTGAAGGTATGAATGTATGACAGTCATTTAAACTGAATGGTTTGGTATAACAGTATTTATGTGTTTGGGGTATCATTATGTCATTTACCGTATTCAAATTCATTTCAGCCTCAGCCAAGTTATTCAAGCCAGCAGGAAATGGCTTTGTTTACTACTAAAAGATAATTTCCACCTCACTTAATGAAAGAGGCATTGAGCTTCCCCTTTTCTAGTCAAATTTAATAATTATAATGTCAAATAAAGAAAAAGACAATTTTGTAAATGCATTATTTTACTAAAATAATACAACAGATTCTGCAAAACTCATAAAACTAAAAAAAATCTGTTCAAGTTACAAGAAGATTCCAGTTAACCAACATACATAAAGTTTCACCTAGACCAACAAAAATATCTGTTTTACAAGATAAGATATGCATATTAATCTACAATATGTTTTAAAGTTTTTCTTACCCAATAAGAATTTTAAAAGAGGATTATCATGGTTCATTGCAGCATAATGCAGTGGTGTGCAGCCATGTTTGTCCTTTGCATTATGGGAGACCCCTTTATCAACCAGCATTTGTGCCACCTGAAAAATTTCAAACAATCCTATAGTGAAGAGAGTGGCATATCGGATTATTAGTGTGTTAAAAGTTCTATAATTTTCCAAACAAACAAACAAATAAATAAATAAACCAGCATTTGTGGCCCCTGAAAAATTTCAAACAATCCTATAGTGAAGAGAGTGGCATATGGGATTATTAGTGTGTTAAACGTTCTATAATTTTTCCAAACAAACAAACAAACAAATAAATAAATACCTCCAACACCACATCTCTTGGCCTGTCTTGCTTGCTCTCAAATGCCATCAAATGCAGCAGATTACGCTGGTCATCATTCACAGTGAGAAGTTTCTGGTGATCCACTTGCTTCCTGATCAAAGAGCAAGCGAAATGAATCTTCTGGATACGAAATGCAATCTGAAAAATTGAAAAATATATTTTTTTTCATTTTCTTTCAAAGAAATTTGGTAAAGATCTAGAAATGCAGAGAACACAGATATATGATGAATCCATTTTGCCATGATCATACTTTTAAAAATACACTTTAAAATGAATGAAAAAAATCTAACACAAAAAAGTGATAACATTAAAAGGGTAATGGGATTTCATTCTAACAGTATACTGTTCTCTCAAAAATGATTTTTTCTGCAAACTAGGTCAAAGAAAAACTGATTGGACAATGTTGTGCTAAAGAGATATTAAAAAAACTCATAAAAAATTTTAAAATCATTTATATTGCACAATAAGTAATGGTACCATATGATTTCAAACTCTCTTGCCTTAACTTCATCTCTTAAATATCATGACATCATACAAATAAATTATGACATCACAAATATATATTGTGACATCATACAAATATTGACATCATAGACATTGTTACATCACATCTAACTGACCTCCACTGCAGTTGCATACTTCATCCCAAATGACTCCATTAAGTCCATGACAATATAGCTTACACCCTGCCAGCCATTTTCCACTACTCTCTGAAAATATGTTTTATTATAAGTATTTTGTTGCTAATAGAAAGAACCAAAGCAAAATAAATAAATTAATTAATTAATATTAAATAAAAGTTTTTATACTTTACTTTAAAAGGAATGTAAATATCTTACAAGTCTTTACTTTTTTATATTATCATGAAACCAACTCTGACTAGAACATGTGCTTAATATGTTACAGAATTCTCAATCTTCGTATGACTAAATTCTTTCATTGTTTCATTTTTCTAAGATTCTTCACTCTCAATTACTCATTAAAACATGCTTTTCTAATCTGAGTTTAACTTACTTTACAAAACCTCTACATTCTCTATTTTTGGGGTATTACTATAAATGCTTTTTTTAGATCTCTTGAGACACATCACTGCTGTAGATGACAGGCAAAACTTTTTCTGGTAATAAAAATCATAGTAGATTAACTGAGTTCAAATTTAAGAATTACTAAATTACACTACCTGAAAAACAGGAAATTTCTCAATCTGTGGTTTTGGGGGTGCAGGCCAGTGCCGAGGCAGCCATTTGTAAGCTGGTTTAAAAATGAACTTGGGGTTCTGCTTTTGCGCAACTTTGGACTCTGAAGGATGCTTGACAACAATTGTTTTGTTGACGTCTGCTCCTTTCTGTATCAGGCTGAGAGCACAGCTAAGAACAAAAAATCCTTTCTCATTATTCAAAGACATTACAAGTTATTTGAAAATTTATAAACCGTTGGTCTAGACAAAAGAGGTGAAAAATTACCCAATTTCCATTTCAATATCTATCTTGATGTTTCTAAATTGACATAGAACGATTGGAGGTATACAACATTTTCAATTGGTTTTATTGGTTGCTGACTGAAGAAAAAACAAATGCTTTACTGCGGCAAAGTAATTCACAGTCAATATCATTTGCTTTCAAACCCTCACCTATCATGTTTTCCTAACACAGCCAGTGTCAGTGGAGTGTTGCTGTTATTGTCTTCCACATCAACATAAGTTCCTTTCTGAAAAGACAACAACAAAGCAAACATAACATAACCACCTGTTTTTATTTCTTGGTGATAGCAATCAAAAGACACGTATGTGGTACTCAGGATATTATTGTATCTCATGAAGAATTGAGTGCAACCTTTTGAATGAGTTGGCCAGCAAAGTGGCAGTCCTTTTTAGAGTGGGTCCAACTTGTTTATAAGTCACATGCAAAGGCTACAATAAACTCTGTTTTGTAAAAAAATTACACATTTCATTATTTTTTTATACCTTATGAAATTCATGTTACCTTTTTAAAGAAGAAGTTGAACAAACATATCAAAATTGCATTCACATATTTATATATTAGGCTACATGACAAAAGGTAAAATATTCAAATACATGTATATCAATAATTTTCAATGAAACAATTTTAATCCAAAATATCAATGGACTACAGAACTTCAGAAGAAAAGCATATTTACCTGTACCAGTAACATACAGGACACAGTTGCTCCCCTGTATGCTGCAGTATGAAGGGGAGCCTGGCCAAAATTATCTGGGGTATCCAGTCCCTTGTTTTTCATAGCACTAGCCAAGATGCTGCACATCTCTATCGGGTCTGTGCGAGAGCTGTCTGTGTGCCTGAAATATTTCAGTTAAATGTACTCTTAATATGTAAATTCAAAGCCCTTAAGGCAACAGCTTGAGCTAAATGTAGCCAAAAAATGAATTTTCCTAGAAATTTCAGCAAATTTCTTTCTGTTAGTCAGAAAAATTTTAGACCCTGGCAGACTGAAGGACCAGTAGGCTGGAAAGCTTTTGGCACACACTGGAACCAGCTATTGTAATTGCTGATGTTTTCTGTAGAAACTTTTACATGGTCCAAAGATCACAATTTGTACACAAACAGAACATTATGAAGCTTACTTGTATACATTTGCTAATGGACAACCTGCGTGAAACCTTTTAACAGATTGAGTAGATGTTACTAAGTGAATACTTCCTGGGATAGCAGTCAGGACCTTGTTAAAGGCAAATTGACCATATCTGGCAGTCAATTAGTAACACCTATTTTCTTTGTGTATGCAAACATAACGATTACTGGACTATATTTATAAATAATGTATAATTTATTGTGTTCAACTTTCACAAACCTGCCAAACTTCACAAAGGCGTAGTGCAGTGGCAATCTCCCCCTGATATCTGATGCAAAGACATCCACGCCCCGTTCTATCAACAGCATCTCAAGGTCGCGAGGTTCGTCTGCGCTATCCGTGCTGAGGTTGACAGCAAGATGGAGAATGTTTCTCTGGTGGCTATTCTTTACATTGATGTCCAGGCCAATGTCCAGTAAGTATCTGACCCATTCCAGCTTCTCCTTTGTCCTGGTTCCTGTGAAAAATAAATACATGGCTGAAACATAGCTTCCAATTTCTCATTGCATTTACACATTATGGAAATAAAATAAAAACGATCAAAATGAAAACTGAAAAATTCTGAAATCAGGCATGATCCTGAAAACTTTCAACCATGTAAATAAAGGCTCTGAGTGCAATTTTCTCACGTTCCATCACTTTTCTAGTGCAAAGTACCAATACAGATCTCCTTTAAATAAAATAGACTAACATCTGGGTTGAAATTTTTTGTATTATTCTTTTTTTTTCCTTACAAAAAAGGTTAGTTCCATGTCATTTTTTATTTCAATCGAGATAACAGTATCATTTCATGTATTAGTCTAAGTAAAAATATATATATCACAAAAGAAAAATTAAAAATGCTGCACACAAACTAATCCAGGCTGCAAATCTCAAAGATTAATTCTGAAATTACTTAAAAAAAAAACACCACTTAATTCTCAATTTCAAGCTATACATATTGTTCACATTCACTTCCTGTACAATAGTAATGAACATTGCTTACACAATAGTTATGGACATTACCTGTACAATAGTTATGGACATTACCTGTTCAATAGTTACGGACATTACCTGTACAATAGTTACGGACATTACCTGTACAATAGTTACGGACAGCTATGTGAAGGAGAGAATTTCCAGTGTTAGCCTCACATACGTGGATGTCTGCTCCATATTTGACCAGCAGTTTGGTCATTGGCAAAGACATGGCACTGAAATTAGGGCATTAAATAAGGAACACTGGCACATTCCTGAATACCCAAGGCTGGTATTAAACAGAACTTTTACCACAAAAATTATTAAATTATAAATTATCAATATGCCTATTTCTGTGAACATTTTCAATCTCATAGTACATTGTATTAAAGAGTGTATATGTGAATACATGATGTGCATATGTGTAAAAATGTGATGTGTATATGTGAATACATGATGTGCATATGTGTAAATATGTGATGTGTATATGTGAATACATGATGTGCATATGTGTCAATATGTGATGTGTATATGTAAATACATGATGTGCATATGTAAATATGTGATGTGTATATGTGAATATGAAATGTGTTAATATAATGTGTGTATACTCACTTGACTGCATACATGAGAGAAGTATATCTACATTGGTTTGCAGAGGAGTCGTCCTTCATCCAGCGGAAGTTAACATCTGCTCCTGCTTTAAGCTGGAATTTAGAACATCATCAATCTCAAATCAAAATTAGTTCACATAAAGATGCTCCTTGCATGACTGAAATTTCTTGAAAAATGACAATAACTATAACTTTGATATGTTTGCAATTCTTTTTTTATGAAAGCCCCGTGCCAAAATCAAGTGTAAGAAAGAAAATCATTTTGGTTATTCTAATAAGCAAAGAAACTATATGAATAACGGTACCAAACTAGCAGAAATTTATCAGTTTTAATTTATATTTATATAAAAGATAAATACATGGAGATTTACAAAAATACAAAGTTGAAAAAATAATACCAGTAGGTCTGCAGCAACATAATCATCATTAATAACTGACACCATGAGAGCCGTCTGCTGTTCTTTGGTTGGCAGGTCTATGGTTGGATTGTACTTCAGGATCATCTCAAGTCCTGGGTAGCGTTTATATTCCCCGTCCACTGTCATTCCAATCTCATTGCTGTCCACCATGTAGAACATAAGACTTTTGTGGACTGTCATAAGAGAAATATTTGTGTATGTAAATGATCAATCTTAAAATTGTGTTTTCATTTTGAACTATTTTGGACTTTAAGTTGACAAAATGCATCATTTGATGATTTCAATGTAAACACTTGTAATCTTATTGATCTGTCAAAGGACTTAAAGATATTTCAGTATCAAATTACCAATGAAATTTCCACATATGACTGGCAAAAACTTGCACAACTGTTAGCTAGAACATTTTGTCTTTTCCGAGTCAAAAGTATTAAAATGAAAACCATTAAACAAACAAATTAAATTAAATTTACAACTCAAAGGGAACATTCTGTAAAACAGCTAATTTGTCATATAAATTTGTTACATTGCTTACAGTAGTCCAATCAACAAAATATTTGTCAATAAATATATACACCCCATCTTTTCTTAAATATTTGCCACATGTATATTTGATAAAAAATAGGCTCACTTATTGTTATCTTGTCTCCATTCTTTTCCTCAAAACTGTACTCAACTTCACTGTTGAATACATCAATGAGCTTCTTGATGAAAGCTCTGCCAGTTACCCAAATTCCTTCAATAAGTTCTCGAGGATGTTTTTCATCTATTGTGGTATACTGAAACAAAAAATGAAACTCATAATTAATTATTTCTTTAAAAATATGTAAGGCCATTTCAGAACATCCCAAAACATGTTCCAGTAAAATTAAGACCAAAGTCAACATATATATCTAATATTTTAAAATTCTTTGATAAAGTTAACATATTCTAACTACCACCAAACAAAGCCAAAAAATCTGACATCAAAGGAATAAAATACCTGCCAATGCTTAAAATCACCTAATGTTTCATCTATTATCATGCCCAGTCTGCAACTTTAACACTTGTCAGTGAGTTTAGTTCTACCTGGGACAATCAGCAAAATTTTGTAATTTTGTTAAGTTACTGGCCACAGTTACTGTTTTAGGCCATTAANTTTTCCCACCACAGTCGTGGCATTATCGGTACTCGTTGACGCGCCATTTTCATTTCTCTCATTAACGTTATTCTGCGTCAATGTTTGATTCCGTGTTAGAAAATGTGATGCGTCACCACTTCTTTTGACTTCCCGTCGGAAGATTTTTGTGGCCCTGCGGCATTTTGTAACTTTTGGTCTATTTCCGACCTTATCAGCCATAGTATTCATTGAATTTTGTGCCGCTCTCTGGCCTCACGTGCTGTGCTCGCTCGACAAGAAACCGGAAGTGAAGATATGCGCAAGTGCGCATGTGCTCTCGCATAAAACGGGAATCTCGTATGACCTCATTTGTATAGAAACGAAATAGAATTTATATTTATATAAAAGATAAATACATGGAGATTTACAAAAATACAAAGTTAAAAAAATAATACCAGTAGGTCTGCAGCAACATAATCATCATTAATAACTGACACCATGAGAGCCGTCTGCTGTTCTTTGGTTGGCAGGTCTATGGTTGGATTGTACTTCAGGATCATCTCAAGTCCTGGGTAGCGTTTATATTCCCCGTCCACTGTCATTCCAATCTCATTGCTGTCCACCATGTAGAACATAAGACTTTTGTGGACTGTCATAAGAGAAATATTTGTGTATGTAAATGATCAATCTTAAAATTGTGTTTTCATTTTGAACTATTTTGGACTTTAAGTTGACAAAATGCATCATTTGATGATTTCAATGTAAACACTTGTAATCTTATTGATCTGTCAAAGGACTTAAAGATATTTCAGTATCAAATTACCAATGAAATTTCCACATATGACTGGCAAAAACTTGCACAACTGTTAGCTAGAACATTTTGTCTTTTCCGAGTCAAAAGTATTAAAATGAAAACCATTAAACAAACAAATTAAATTAAATTTACAACTCAAAGGGAACATTCTGTAAAACAGCTAATTTGTCATATAAATTTGTTACATTGCTTACAGTAGTCCAATCAACAAAATATTTGTCAATAAATATATACACCCCATCTTTTCTTAAATATTTGCCACATGTATATTTGATAAAAAATAGGCTCACTTATTGTTATCTTGTCTCCATTCTTTTCCTCAAAACTGTACTCAACTTCACTGTTGAATACATCAATGAGCTTCTTGATGAAAGCTCTGCCAGTTACCCAAATTCCTTCAATAAGTTCTCGAGGATGTTTTTCATCTATTGTGGTATACTGAAACAAAAAATGAAACTCATAATTAATTATTTCTTTAAAAATATGTAAGGCCATTTCAGAACATCCCAAAACATGTTCCAGTAAAATTAAGACCAAAGTCAACATATATATCTAATATTTTAAAATTCTTTGATAAAGTTAACATATTCTAACTACCACCAAACAAAGCCAAAAAATCTGACATCAAAGGAATAAAATACCTGCCAATGCTTAAAATCACCTAATGTTTCATCTATTATCATGCCCAGTCTGCAACTTTAACACTTGTCAGTGAGTTTAGTTCTACCTGGGACAATCAGCAAAATTTTGTAATTTTGTTAAGTTACTGGCCACAGTTACTGTTTTAGGCCATTAAATTTAAGACCCTAAAGGTCAGAAGAACCAGTGGATTAAAAATTAATAAAATAAATGTCCTTGGCACAGATTGTGTATACTTTTACTATTTGTATAAACTTACGGAGGATGACTTGTAGACAAACCCTGCAGCCATTAGGGGAGTGATATTAGCTCCACTACGGACCCTGGCCATGTCTTGAAGCTTGCTGCTTGACTCACCACTCTTCTATAAAAATAAAATATAATAATTAAATGGTGGTATCCAGCACTTCACTACATGCAAAGATCTTTGCTTTAGTTGGTATTTGATACAACAAAATGGTGGCAATATCCTAGTCATAATGTGCTTAATATCGATTACATGAATCAAACTGGAATTTTGGTCCAAGACCTAATGTTGAAGAACAACAATGATGAAATGTACCTTATTTTCAATTTTTTCCATATCCAGCAGGAGGTCCAGGAGTTCCATTCCCACTGGCTTCATGACACAATGCTCAGCAATCATGTGAAGGATGTTCTCTCCAAAAAGATCTTCTTGGTCTGGGACTTCAGCCATCTTGCTCAGCAACAGCTTGATCAGCTGCAGGTTCCTAGTAATCTGAGGATGATAGAAACAGTAGATTTGGATTTCAATGGGTATAATTTAGTCTGCTCTACAGGTCTAAAAATCTACTGAGTGGCTGAGAATGAAATAAATTTAAGTAATATTGCTGGTCTGACTCCAATTTTATTGGCAATTTAAGTAGTAACACTGTGGACTGCATTTTAGATAACCAGGGGCAGATTTAGGCCGTCTTCTGGGTCTTCTGGAAGACGGTCAGATTTTCAAGTTTACATTGACGGGTATCTAATTTTTTGTGTCGGAAGATGGTCAAAAATAGAGGATGGATCAACAACTTGGAAGACAGTCAGAAAATAGCTCTGGATCTGCCCCTGATAAATATATTAAAACTAACATCTGCTTCCATTAGCTTTTATTTTAAGCCATAAAATGTCAATACAGGATTTTATTAGAAACTGGTCCAACCATTATCATCAGTTGGTCAAGTTACACAGAAAAAAATTGACCCTTAGTTGGTTGTCAGATGACAAAACCTGAAGTGGGCCTGTCTGACTTAAGATGACCTAGTAACAGGTCAAGTTCAAGGTCACTTACCAGAAAAATTCAAGGTCACGAGGTCACTTACCAAAGGATGAGACTTGACATCAGCAGGTGCATGCTGGAGCTGTTTGATGGCCAGCATGATAGGTGTGGTCTTGTCATTCTCTGCATTGACTTCACAGCCATTTTCTAGAAGTAATTCCACCACTTTCAGAGTATCTGATATCCAGTTTTGAACCACAGCTTCTGACTGGAATTGAAAAAAAAAATTAAATTTTACAAAAAAAATCTCAAATTTCCACCAACTTAATTGATATATCATTTCATTCAGCTACACAATATGCTAAATAATGCCAAGGAAGAAATATTCAAACCAAACACCTATTCAAGCCCTTGACTGCTCTAAATAATCAAACTTAAGGTAAAAATTGCTTCTAATCTCCATCTCACACTCACAGTTAGTTACAATTCCATAAAATTTTCCGTCAGATTTTATATCATATAAAACTGTAATATATAGTTGCCAACTTACCTCATCTACTTTAAATGGCAGAGTCTGCTTGGCTATAAGATGAAGCTGAAAGAAGATATATTCATAATTCATACTTCAATTCTTTAACCAAAGTATTTGATTTTCATCACATCACTTGGTTACAATTCTTGGTTCTTCTACATATTTTAACAAATATTTCCTAATCCTAAGAAGTAGCATGAGTGTCCTGAGTGTACTCACCGCACCATTGCCATCATTATCCACTACTGTACAGCTGGCTCCCTTGTCCTTGACCAGCTTACAGATGTTCTTATACTGGTTCTCTCCCCATTTGGCAGCCTCATTCAGTAATAAGGTTTTCCCTGAAAGATAAAAATCATACAGTCAAGTTTAATCTGTTGGAAAGTTATGTACAAGAGGTGAAAAACATGCATTTGCTGAGGTTCACTTTTCTTGTAAGTGGAACAAAAAATCACTTAAAATCTTTTAATAAACTGGACTCAAGCTTGTTAATGGACACTTTCACACATTTCTTTAAAATTGACATATTTTGTCTTGGAATGAAACTAATTTCAATTGCAAATTAACCCGAAACTACAATAATGATTGTTAAAGAATTTTCTTCCAGAGAAACTTTCTACTCATTTCTAAACCAGGATAAATCATTATCAAAATTTGGCAAACATTTAATGCTCCAATGAACCTGGAACTAATATTGAATACATCTCACCCCCTTCATCCTTGAAATCTATGTCAATCCCTGGAAGATCCAGTAAAATCTCAGATAATCCTCGATGACCCTTCAAGTAAGCCACTCCTAAAGGTGTCAACTGCAAATATAATATATACTTATTTTAATAAACTTAAAAAATTAATCCAATTGTTGGAGTAAATTCTTATTTTCTTCATAAATATTGTTACTATCAGTGATAACAGTAGTCAATTCATGTGTGTCAACTTCATGTTGTGAGCCAAGCATTTGTGTAATGCTCTAAACCTAAGTATATTACAAAGCTGATTTCTCTAAATCTGCTATCAAATTTTATCAGTGAGACCATAATTGTTACTTTTTGTGACGCAGGCTCAAGATATCAGTAGAAATGACCCAAATCACGTACCTTCCAGTCGTTTGGGAGGTTGGGGTCTGCGCCTGCATCCAGCAGCATTTTCATGCAGAAGTACCAGCCATATGCACATGCGTAGTGCAAGCATGTGTTCCCAGAGCTGTCGGGACGCTTGATGTCTGCACCCAGACTGGCTAAGTATGATGCAACTGGTAAATTGCCATTGATGATTGAATGCATAAAAGCAGAACGCTTTAACTTGTCTGAAAACACAGAGATTGAAAGAATTTTTAAATAAAGCATGTGCAATTTAAATTGCTGTTACGTTTTTAAAATATTTCTTTTTAAAAACTGTTTAAAACATCTAAATCACTCTGTCTTTTTAAAACTTCCTCTATCCCAAAATGTGCATGATCACAATCTTANAAATTTTACAAAAAAAATCTCAAATTTCCACCAACTTAATTGATATATCATTTCATTCAGCTACACAATATGCTAAATAATGCCAAGGAAGAAATATTCAAACCAAACACCTATTCAAGCCCTTGACTGCTCTAAATAATCAAACTTAAGGTAAAAATTGCTTCTAATCTCCATCTCACACTCACAGTTAGTTACAATTCCATAAAATTTTCCGTCAGATTTTATATCATATAAAACTGTAATATATAGTTGCCAACTTACCTCATCTACTTTAAATGGCAGAGTCTGCTTGGCTATAAGATGAAGCTGAAAGAAGATATATTCATAATTCATACTTCAATTCTTTAACCAAAGTATTTGATTTTCATCACATCACTTGGTTACAATTCTTGGTTCTTCTACATATTTTAACAAATATTTCCTAATCCTAAGAAGTAGCATGAGTGTCCTGAGTGTACTCACCGCACCATTGCCATCATTATCCACTACTGTACAGCTGGCTCCCTTGTCCTTGACCAGCTTACAGATGTTCTTATACTGGTTCTCTCCCCATTTGGCAGCCTCATTCAGTAATAAGGTTTTCCCTGAAAGATAAAAATCATACAGTCAAGTTTAATCTGTTGGAAAGTTATGTACAAGAGGTGAAAAACATGCATTTGCTGAGGTTCACTTTTCTTGTAAGTGGAACAAAAAATCACTTAAAATCTTTTAATAAACTGGACTCAAGCTTGTTAATGGACACTTTCACACATTTCTTTAAAATTGACATATTTTGTCTTGGAATGAAACTAATTTCAATTGCAAATTAACCCGAAACTACAATAATGATTGTTAAAGAATTTTCTTCCAGAGAAACTTTCTACTCATTTCTAAACCAGGATAAATCATTATCAAAATTTGGCAAACATTTAATGCTCCAATGAACCTGGAACTAATATTGAATACATCTCACCCCCTTCATCCTTGAAATCTATGTCAATCCCTGGAAGATCCAGTAAAATCTCAGATAATCCTCGATGACCCTTCAAGTAAGCCACTCCTAAAGGTGTCAACTGCAAATATAATATATACTTATTTTAATAAACTTAAAAAATTAATCCAATTGTTGGAGTAAATTCTTATTTTCTTCATAAATATTGTTACTATCAGTGATAACAGTAGTCAATTCATGTGTGTCAACTTCATGTTGTGAGCCAAGCATTTGTGTAATGCTCTAAACCTAAGTATATTACAAAGCTGATTTCTCTAAATCTGCTATCAAATTTTATCAGTGAGACCATAATTGTTACTTTTTGTGACGCAGGCTCAAGATATCAGTAGAAATGACCCAAATCACGTACCTTCCAGTCGTTTGGGAGGTTGGGGTCTGCGCCTGCATCCAGCAGCATTTTCATGCAGAAGTACCAGCCATATGCACATGCGTAGTGCAAGCATGTGTTCCCAGAGCTGTCGGGACGCTTGATGTCTGCACCCAGACTGGCTAAGTATGATGCAACTGGTAAATTGCCATTGATGATTGAATGCATAAAAGCAGAACGCTTTAACTTGTCTGAAAACACAGAGATTGAAAGAATTTTTAAATAAAGCATGTGCAATTTAAATTGCTGTTACGTTTTTAAAATATTTCTTTTTAAAAACTGTTTAAAACATCTAAATCACTCTGTCTTTTTAAAACTTCCTCTATCCCAAAATGTGCATGATCACAATCTTAGAAAAATATGCCTAGGACTTTTTTGCATTTTATGAGTAAGTTCATAATCTACACCTTCAAAAAATATTTTCAGGTGATGGGGAAAAATCTTGACTAACCAAGTTTCTCAATCTTTGCCTTGTGCTTTATGAGTAACTTCACCATGGCAACGTCCCCTTTACTGGCCGCTAACATCAGCGGGGTCACCTTCCCGTTGTCTGCATTCAAAGGTTTTTCAATGTCCACCCCGTATTTCAATAGTACCTCAACCACTTTCTGCAGAAAATTTAAAACAAAAATTCTTACACAATGTGTGTTAGGCCTTTATGTTTAACTTACATTTTTTTTTATTTTTTGAAAATTTCAACACTTCTCCCTTAATCACCAAAGTCTACCTAAACAAATGAAAAGTAAGGACAAATTTTCTCACTGAAGTTGTTTGGAACAAAACCGACCCCCGTACTTAGACCAACATACCTGATGACCATTCATAATGGCTAAGTGTATGGGGCACATGGAGGCTTTGTTTGGAGCATTCAATCCACCAAAACCATATTTGCCTACTGGTTCATCTGGAGACACTTGAGCTGTGGAAAAAAAAAGAAATAGAAAAAAATTGATTATTCTGAAACACTGAGATGGTTGAAGTTATGAAATTTTACTTTTTTGGTGAATAGCTGCAAAATCTATACCTTGATTTCATAATATGTTTTGAATAAAAGATATTTGAGATGAATCAGTTGAGAGGTTCTTTGAGTATGTAGCAACTTAAAAAGGATTCTAAGCATAAGGTTGAATAAGTCTGGGTCTGCTGGTCTAAGTTAAAAAACTTGTCTGACTTTTGGTTGAAATAATTTGGCCTGCAGGTAATTAAGACAATAAATCCCAACACAGCCCACGTCACCTACCTTTTGCTGTCTTAAGCAACAAGTCCACATTGTGTTCACGGCCTGTTTCTGCTGCTATCAGAAGAGGATTGTAGCCTTGTTTGTCAATTTCTGATGTACTTACACCCCTTAAATTTAGATTTAATTCTAAATTTGAGTAATTTGAAATAAACTGAACTACAATGTAAAAGATTAAGAAACACTAGGGTAGCTTATCATAGCAAACCTTAGATAAACTACTACTACTTTGACTACTGTTACTGCTACTGCTACTACTTCTACTACTACTGGTACTGGTACTGCTACTGCTACTGCTACTACTTCTACTACTACTACTTCTACTACTACTACTACTACTACTACTACTACTACTACAAGTACTACTACACTAGTACTACTACTACTACAAGTACTACAGTAACTACTACTACCACCACTCACTACGTAACAGCAGAACACAGTGCGCGTAGAAATAAGAGCTACACCCTGCACTTACTTTCCAATCAGATACTCCAGAGGTCCAGTGCCAGTGCATGCTGCAGCATAATGTACAGGTCTACGCATCTCGTGATCCATCAGGTTGTACTCAGGGGCGGCAGACAACAACTTGGCCAGGTATTTAGCATTGGGGTTGATGGCAGCACAATGGATTGGAGTTATCTGAAGTTATTTTTTTCTGTTAATATTTGAATAATTTGAAGAAGGCAAGCTAATTTTTATCTTGAAGTAATGTTTTGAAGTTGACTTGCATTATGTTGTGTTTAAGAGACTGAGACTGCAGTGAATTTTTTAGACTTAACTAAATTCAAAAATGGACCTGATAAAATACTTGGATTAATTGTTTTAGATATATGGAGGTGAACACTGGAAAACAAAAGAAAGTATAGGTAACGCTAATATCCCTCTTTTATGACACTTCACGCCATCAGCTAGGTGCCTTTTTTCTTGAAAACCTATGCTAAGAATGGATGATTTGTTTTTCATTCTATAGATGTTTGCTGTACCTAACATTAAGTTGAATTATCTTATTTACAAAAAAGAAGCCCATTCAATTTTCTTACTTTCATATTTTCTTGATTGGCTTTCTTTTTGGCCGAGGCTTCTCTTATAGGTGCTTTCCAATCTTGCTTCCCATCAAAAGTCAGAGCCTGAAGTACAAAGTTAAAATGATAATTTTAGACATAAAGTCCACTTATTGATCATCAAGTTAGTATACTTCTTTTTTTTTTTTTTTCAATTAAGAAATAACAATATTTAAGGCCAGTGCAAATCAAAATGCAAGTAAAACAGTGCAAAAAATTATTCTTTTAAAGAGACAGTAATTATATAATACAGACATAGGTGCAAAGATTGAAAAAAATCGCACTTCTGACAGAACATTTTAAACAAAATCAAAATTTCTTAATTTCTTATTTTTATTATTTAATGGCAATAAAAAACTAAATCCTTTTCTATTAAAAATTCTAAGCAGATTTTTCTATAATTCACTGTAATTCTTCACAGTCAGAAAAACACATTTGGTCTTTTTTGGAATGATTTACTTTTTTATCAATTTAAAATTTGATTAAGAAATTAGCAATTTTTCATAAATTAGCAAGTTATAGATTCAGCAACCTTTAAAGGAAGAAAAAAAAAACCTCCATTGCTCACAATTATATTGAAGACAAAGCACTCACTTCTTTGTGAAAGTTACTGAACCCTCCTATGGCATATCCTCCTTGGTTGTCATACTCCTCCATCAACTTACAAGCCAACTTGTTATGACCGTGTCTCACAGCCATGTAGATATGTTCAAAAACTTCATTTTTCTAAAATTCAGAATCAGCATGTACTAAGAATTCAATACATATCAAACATGGTAAAAATAGCAATGTTTTCTTATTTTATTTATACTTTTGACTTAATGATTAATTGCAATTTACAATAACAGATGTTGATAGGAAATAAACCATTGTTAAAATTTGTCTATTAAAAAATCCAGTTTCAGCCTGAAAAAGCTAACAGAGTGAAGAATGCCCTCTTTAAGGAGTTACAGATTCTCTTACATCTAAAAACCTGTTGACCATTAAAAATGTCAACATTTCTGCAGAAACACCATGCTTCAAGACAAATGGCAGCAGTTCCTCCTCATCATCATCTTTATCTAGATCCTGCAAGATAAATAAATAAATAAATAAATAAATAAATAAATAAAGTAGGAGAAAAGTAAAATCAATAACTAGCCTGGTGTTTTTATTACAAAGTTATTTCCAAAGAGTTATGGCAATTCAACCTTTAATAATTGAAAAATGTTTTAGAAATAAAATAACCTGATATCACTGTTTACAGAGAAAAAAAATGATTTGGTGGGTATTTCTAGCTCTTGCACTTATCTAAAACACAATTTTACAAGATCAGGCCAAAATCAAAGGCATGCTTTTCTCACCATGCATGACCAATTTGTGTTTTATAAAGTCTGAAGTCTTACAGACGATACAGAGATAAAGGTTGGAAACAGAGAATGCTAAAAAAAAATGGAAAACTACATTTCTTCTTCGACTTCTATGAAGGCTTCCTCCATTTCTGCCCATTTTAAACAGAAAAAGCATTTTTCTCAATTTTATTGCCAAGTGTAAAAATGCAGAATCTCCAAAGGATGAGATACAAACTGGGTTGCAATTTTCTGCATGGTTTTGGAGATAAAAAAAGAAAAAAGAAAGAAAAGACTTACTTTGGTGAAGGCATTGTTTCCTTCCTTTCCTCCACGACTCATATTAAGTCTTCTGACAGCTCGGATCCCCAAGGAGCGACGGTTATAGCTGAAAATAAAACAAAAACATCACATCACTTTTACTTTGAATGCTATCAATTTCAAATACTTTTTTTTATTGAAAAATAACTCTATCACTCCTATACTGTGGTCCATTTGTAAATTAACTTATTCATTAGTCATTATCAATAATAAAGACAAACCATGCATGTAATATATTATGAGAATGACTAAAAATAAATAGGAACTTATAACTAAAAAAATGGTTTTATTAATACGAATGGTAATTTTCTGGATGGTTTTGAGATGGTTTACCTTGATAATTAAGGGAAGAGTTGAATTGCCCAGGAAGGTTAATATTTTATTATTTAAAAGACAAATGTTCACTATGTACATTAATGTAATATTCCTAAAACGTGTGATAAACCTAATAACAGAACATAATTAACATTTCCAGGAAAAAAAAAAAATTTTGTTATATAAAGGTCATCTATTCATCCTTGAGTGCCTTAAAGCAGTGTACCATACTTTAGAGCCAACTGTTTTTTTCTACATAACCTTCACTTTTTGGGAGCAAAGATGAAGTAAATTCAATAAAAAAGGTCTTCACACTTTTCACTATCACATCATAACAATAAAATAATGACTGCTGTAATTCACTATCTTGAATCCCCGTCTCAACACATGGGGTTAAAAAAAAATTGCACGTGCTGTTTTATGGAATTCCTTGCGAATATTATATGTAGAAACAGAAAAATTATATCATTTTCATGTACTCACTATCCTGTTCCCTGTGTCTTGAGAAAGCTATAGGGTTCACACACTCGTGATGGAGTAGATTCATGGAGCTCATTTCCCAGGATCTTTAGCGCCTTCTGGTTCCCTTTCAGGATGGCGTAGTGTACAGCAGACCAAGGGACCTCCAAGCTACGAGGACATGATACCTATATGAAAATTAAACAAACTTACAAAAACTTTTTTCAACATCAAAGTCATTTAAAGAAAAGAATCACATTATATTTTGTTTTTAAATAAAGCCTACCTGTTATATGATAGAAAAAAATAATTAGTTTGATTTCGTGGTACAAAATGTCTTGTAAAATAGGATTTTTGTCTTGAGTTGATACTGCATTTAACCTACTGTTTTTAATTACTAAGCATCCTGGCTGACAAGTTTTTTTTTAATTCCAAGTTTATTTGTTTGCTTACAGAGTGCACTTGCTTGCGGTCATCTACTAACTGTTGGAGTAGTTTCATATCGTTCATCAAAACAGCTCTGATGACTAATTTACTATGTGCCGTGGAAGATACAAAGGGCACATTCTCTCTGAAAAGGTAAACACAAGAATAATGAATTATTTCTCAAAATAAAAAAATTAACAGAAAAAATTAAGTGTTCAAGATTTAGGGTACTTAGACTTTTGTTTGGACAGAAAAATGCCTCCCAAATCAAATGACAATGAAGAACATGTGTCACTTACTTTGTCTCAAACAAGGGATCTTTTTCCCAGACCTTGATAGCAGGGTTTGGTTTCAGCCGACGGTTAGGATCAGTAAGGTCAACCTTGACCTTAACCTTGGCAGCCTTGACCTCCTTTTTCTTCTTTTTGTCTTTATTTTTGGTATCTGTGGATAAATATACAAAATTAAAAACCCATATTTCAACAGATAAAAATCCCGAATATAATTTTTATATAATAATAATAATAAATCTATAATGTTTATTCAATGTTACTAGTATTCATATTGCAAATATCACTTAAAATTATTTAAATCACCAAGACTGTGGAGAAAAATCTACTTCTTCATAAAAACATTGCTTAACATAACCAGTACAACCTTCATACCTGACATTTTTTCTAAAAATGAATTATACATTGACAACCTGCTTTTCACTTTTCCAAAAAAAAAAGAGTGTAATGTTTTGTCTGATATTTATACTGATATGAAATATCTTTGTAAAAGAGAATGAGACCATTACCCTTCTTTTCCTTCTTTACTTTCTTTACTTTTTTGGATACAACTTTCATTTTACGTGCTTTCTTTTTTATTTTGTCAGCAATTTTCTCATTTTTGGTGGTCTTCTTGGCCTTAGGTGTTGGGGGATCTGTCACATTTTCCCTTTTAACTGTCTTTTTAGGAACTGAAATAAAAAATAATCAATGTCTAGGTCAATAGGCATATAATATTTTTGATCAAATGTGATAGATAATTTGAATTTGATGATTAAAGTTACTGACCTGATGTAAAATCTACTAGCCATAGAATATTACAGCTTAAATTTGATGTGGTACAATTCCTAATGTTATACCAATATTTCAGTTAATATACACCTTGCAGCCTATGATGCATCTTGTATCTATTACATATTCACAAACAGTCTGACATTCACCGGCAGAGAGAGAGGTGTGTGATGCATGCGTGCATGTTTATAAATTATATATATATATATATATATATATATATATATATATATATATATATATATATATATATATATATATATATATATATATATATATATATATATATTACTAGTAATATTAATCTCTGACCTTTGACTGTATTTGATGTTGATGCCTTTGGACCTCCCTTGGGTATTCTGGCTCTCTTTTTCATTGGTTCATCTACATGTTAAAACAGCAAACAAAGCACTTTGTATCACTTAATATTATCTGTTTGCACTGCAGAACTGAATTTGTCGAATGGCTTTATAGTCTTTTTGTACCCTTTATGCATTAAAAAAAATACAATAATATTTGCCAATTTTATTTCAAATCTTGCTCAGGTTAAAAATACCTAAACTGAATAAAATATAAAGTACAATAAAATCATCATTTTTTTGTTCCCACAGTAAGAACAACACCTACCTTCTTCATCTATGTTGTTCGATGCTGAAGAATTTCCAAGGACCATATTAAGCACTGAGCTGATACGCCGTTCTTCCTTATCTGGCAGCCGATAGACCTCTCGTGACATGTACTCCAGTTTGACTCGGCACACTATACACTCTAGATCCACTGTATCCATATAGTCCAATTTATAGACATTGCCTGTACCATGTGTGCTCAGCCACAGTACCTTGATGGGCTTGGTGAAATTGTGAAAGACATGCTGCAGTGCTTGGCAAAGGTAAAAACTACCTGTTTGTAAAAAAGAAATAAGCGTAAACATAAGAAAAATTGTTTAAACAAACATGATCATTACATTTTAAATGATTCCCATTTTTGCTACACGCCAGTAGATTTTTAGACCATTTGTCAGCAGGTTACAAAGTTCTTGAAACAGACTGCAATGTCAATAAAGGTGCATATATATATACTAAAACTGAAGTTTTTAGTTTTACCTTCCTCATTTCTCACTGCAAAGAATGAGCCTTTCTTGTACAGCAGCACCTCCTGGCTGCCACTGTTGGCTGGCCTCTTCGCGGGGGTTCTGGGAACTTCCTCTGCAAACTGGAACGGCTCATGTTTTACTTTCACTCTCTTGCTGCTGCGTGGGGTCTCTGGAGCTGCAGGTCGCTTAGGACTCTTTGAAATAATAATATTAATGATTATTTTAATTAACAGTTATATTAATTTTGAGATACATTGTGTTATATAGTTTCAGTTTTAACATTTAACATTTTCAGTTTTCATCCTTTTTTTTTAAATGACAGATGAAAAGTTAATAAATGAAGGCATGAAAAAACACACTCATTTTTGTCACACCCAGCAACTTAGAAATGATCCTTTTTTTTTTTTAGAATAGTCTTTTCCCTTTGTTCAAAATTTACAACTCTGATTGATGGACCAAAGTTCATAATCTCCAATTCTAATATGAATATCAATATTGATCTGATACATAAGAATGAGATTCATTTATAACAAAATATGATGCAGGTTATTTTACAATTCAATTGAATGTATTTTCATGAGGTTCTTATATATTATGGGTAAACTTACCTTCAACTGTTGGTCCTTTGTCTTCATGTTATAATTCTGTTACAATTGCTACAAATAAAATATAGTGAAAGAAATTAAATGAAAAGCAAAATATACATATAAACAAACTAAAAAATCTGATCTGATGATCAGTTAAGTGTCAATGCTTGAAAATGTCATAGGAAATATATTTACATAGAGGATTCTTTAACCACTAACTTGTATACATTAAACAGATCAACAGTTTCGCTTAAAAATATTATTTTTATAGGGGTGAATGGAAGCCATCTTCTGGGTCTTCCATAAGAAGGTCAGACTTTTTTAGTTCACATTGATGGGCATTAATTTTTTTCTGTCAGGATATATTCCAAAATGGGGGATGCTTCAATAAAGATAATTTGGAAGACTGTCAGGAAATATCTCTGGATCCGCTCCTGTTTTATCCATTTCTGCAGCATTAAATTCTTGGCCAAATATCAGGTAAAATTCTTAATATTAAAAAAAAACTATAACAGAATATTGTCAAGGTTTCTATGGGTGTTATCCTTTGACATCTATTCAAATATTACCCTACATTCATACTTCTTGACTCAATTGCTAAGAATTATTCTTTCCACTTAAATTTTGTTAGTCAGGATCTAAAAAGATCATTGCAAATTGTACTTCAAGCCTGGGCCAGTTTTACAAAGACTTCAGGCAAAAAATAAGTGTAGCAATATCTTTTAAAGGATTGACATGGAATATGGCCATGGTTTCTTGTTATAAAACAGGCACAATGCTGCAGTTTTATCTGATTGGATTACTACTGATTTATCTGATGTCAAAGTAAACAAACATATTGGTCTAAAATTAAGGCCTAAAAGTTCTTTTGTGAGACAGCCCCATCAGGAAAAGCTAGTAAGCTTTATTTGTACAATATCTTTTAAATCACCTTTATTATGCAAAGATCTCTAACACAAATCTACAGTGTGTTATGGTAAATGATGTGCAATTCATACAGACAGAAACAAAGCAGGCTTTCAACTGGTTTAAAAGATGACACTCAATTCAGATAGTCAACATCCTAGCAGAAGACCACCTAACATTAAGCAGGTGGTCTGAAGTTGGACTTGCAACCATCTAACCACCATGATAGCCCATCTTGAAACATTTCAGGAATCCTTTGCTTTTTTCACTATTTGAACACACTACTTCTTTGTTTAGTACGTACCAGCAGGATCTATCTACTAGGAATTGCAAATCATTACTTTGCAAATGAGGCTGAAATGTATCAGTGATGCTTTAATTAACTTCACTTTTGGCCTTTAAATAGTTAGTATGTCATAATTCCTTTCTTTCTTTCTTTTTTGAAAAAAAATAATAATAATGCAACCTGCTGCTATAGACAGTTGATTGAAATATGAAACCCAGTGCTTTATAAATTGATAATAACTTATGGCTGGTACCCAATGAAATTATCATTCTATGTACATGTATATCGATCCAACTCTCGCTGAATGCAATCAGATTAACAGACTGACACAACTTCTCTAGCTTCCAACTCGTATAATCACCACCTTTTGTGTATTCTACCCAATGCCAGTGACCCCAGAAGAAAAAAGAGGTGGTTTTTTTATGGTCACAACTTTATGCAACCTCTGACGTTTAACTGAAAAACTAAAACCCAGGGCTTCCTAAATTCCTGATATTTTTAATTCCAGTGACCCCAAGCTGCCTAGCTATCTGATGTGCCATGATAACACTAGTACACTGAATGAAATCACGGGATACATATCATAGGAAATAATAATACTTTATCTATACTTGAGTAAAGTAAACAGAGGAGGATACAGTGGAGGCCACGTGTCTGCCTAAGTGTTTATTATACAATAACTGAAACTAATTGTTTAAGTGCATATTAATTAAATAAAGAATTTTGTAAATTAATTCTTACATATATATTTTAATTATCATTATAATAATTATTATCATTACTACCTTTGTTTATATTTGTTTTGTGATATGATTTTTTAATTTACTAAAAATCAATGCACACACACACACACACACACACACACACACACACACACACACACACACACACACAC
>NW_019775724.1:598657-657575 GCF_001039355.2 Lingula anatina | reverse complement strand
GTAGCCTGAGCAAAATGCCAGGGGGGGCAGTAAGCGGACATGAGGGGGCAAAGCCCCCGAGGGGGGAGGGGGTGTCCCCCTCCCACGGTGTGGAAAATTTAAAAAAACTGTATGTATAATACTGGATTCTGGTGCATTTTAACTGTTATTTATTGCTCAGTCAGAAGTCCGAAATTGTGGGTTCATTTTGCCATAAGTACAGTCATTTTTTCAACAAACACGCCAATTAAACTTCATTTCGTAAATTTTTTTGGAATATTTTTTTTTACCTTTGCGATAATTATTATTATTATTTTTTTTTTTTTTGCAACTCAAATCCCAGGGGGGGGCAGCTGCCCCCAACCCCCTGCCCCCCCCCCCCCGGAGGCTACGGCCCTGACATTCAATATAGATCAATAATATTACATTTATATGTTTGTTGATTCTGATGACGAGTCAGTCAAATAAATAAATAAATAATACCAAAGGCTTAATAAAAAAGTGTCGTGGGATCGGTGTCGCTTTGTCCTTTATTGCAAAGAGAAAAAATGTGGTAGATGAGACGCTGCGGAGGTGTGATTGCTTCGCACACAACATTTCTAAGGTCTATCACGTATGATCAAGGATGTGGCGGGCAAACAAAACTAAAAATAATGAAAAATAAAAGGCACCGCCATACTCCAACTCAAACAACACGCNATTTTTTTGAAGATGTAGGGCCTATTATTCGAGGCCCCCTACTATTCGCCCAATGGCGGCATGCCCATGCCAACCAAATGCCAACTGGGATGTAGCTTTTGAGCTAAAAAGTCTAATAATTTTTTTTAACTTCCAGATGAAGTAAAGGTGTCTCTTTGCTTAGACCTAGGTAAGCCTACGTTCCCAATTTACAACAGTTCTCTTATTGATAACTCATTCATTTATTGATCATCCATTTCTAAGGTCTATCACGTATGATCAAGGATGTGGCGGGCAAACAAAACTATAAATAATGAAAAATAAAAGGCACCGCCATACTCCAACTCAAACAACACGCATGCTGTATCAAATTATACAATTGAAACGGGAAAAAAGTCACAAGCGAAGATGCTGGCGTGGAGTGAGGGTGTGATTCGTGATCTGAGGAAGAAAAAGATGAGTTTTCATGGCCGGCATAAGTCCATCTGTGAACAACGCAACATTAAACCATCTTTTTATTCGTAATCATATACTGAAAGTTAGCCCCTATATTACTCCTACGTTCAGCCAATGTTTGGCTTCATAAAATACAAACTCGGCCCAACAGGTAAATTCCATACAGACATTTAAACGAAACTTCCGTTAAAGTCAACATTAAAAAAAAAAAAAAAAAAAAAACGTCAAGGTTTGTTTTAGGTATAACAGCAGCACTTTAACGTGGAGAAATGTGCGTGCTACCTCCTTGTCTTCTTCTGGCTCACCAAGACTTAATGTATAAAAAAATTGAGCTTTAATGAGACAAGAGCACATCAGCAAACAGGAAAGTTTACCTGAATGATATATGCCTCCTACTACAAGTCCGTTTACCAAAAGTAAATAAACGTTTAACGACAAATATCGTGTTTGCGACCTCGATCCCTATTTTCTATGCATTCTAGGGGGAAAAAGGGAAAAAAATAGAGGAAAAGAGTTAATAAATCTCAGTCAAACATACTGGTTTAATAATGCTAACTTTGCTGAGGATAAAACTTAAGACTTCCTGTTTGTCGAGAAAAATAAATATATAATGCATAAAGTGGTTTTTATGACAATAATAGTTAAAGAGATTTCGAGGACATAAGAACAGACAAGAATTTTTTAAGACTAGAAAAGAAGAGATATTGAAAGCCGACGCGGTTACTTTATAAATACCCCCCTCTTCACACAGAGAAACAGAAGATTCGTCATTTTGTGAACTTGTAGCAATCACCGGATATGCTTTCTGTATAATCTTTTCTTTCTTTTCTTTGATTCTGTTTATTTATTCCTTAAGGGGGGAACAGGTGGACTGATCAGCGACAGATGCAAGTGAATTTTGAAAAGAGCCGGGGTCTGGGTTCGGAGAGGTTGGTCCGACATATTATACGCGTGGGTTGCTTCTAAAAAAAAGAAATTGCCCCAATTTTTCTCTAGAATTTTATTGTTAAATAACTTTAAAAACTACGCAATTGGCAATGATATTTTTCTTTGTCTGTAGCAAAGATAAGAGGTGTTACCATGCATTATTTGCCTTTTTACGCCTCAAAAATAAGCTTTGATGTTATCACGCGCACTTGATTCGATTATCCACTGGCTTGTTAATTGTTATCAGTGGTGCACGCACCGTGTAATTGCTTTTGATTTAATCAAATATTCAGGCCTGTTGCAATGTTACCCATTCGTGAATAGCCTCGTGCAATACTGAGCCCGGAGTTTAGACCATAGAATTATGAAATGAAAAATACATAATCATGATGTAATGAAAATTATTGCTTTTGTGTAAGGAAAAAGTAATATCGTGATCACCTGGACCGTTTATTATCACCTTTAATCTACAAAATCAGCATCTTTCGAAGAGACAAATACCGTGTTATAAATAGAGTTAATAAAATAATAATGAAGAATTATCGAGGAGGTAAGAGAGAGCTTATTTGAAAAAAGTATTTTTTGTGAAAAACTCATAAGTTCATAAAGCAAACTAGATTTTTAAAAAATGTTTATTTTGTGAAAATGCAAGCGCATTGCATTGGTAGCAATGAGGTTAACCGTCTGTTTGTAAAATATGATGTTACTGAAAAAGCCTTCATGTATATAAAATGTTTTGTACTCTTGCAACGAGATGGCATGGTTTTTATTTTATAACTGTAAATGTGGTATCCCTCTTCTTTCGAGACGACACAATAATTAGTTATAATTGATAATGACTAATAATTTGAAGACAATCCCATTTTATTTACCAGTAGAAGATCATTGACTACCACTTATTCTACAAGTCGAAACGATTAAAAAAATAGTTCCAAAAATAAATAAATAAATAAATAAATAAATAAATAAATAAATAAATAAATAAATAAATAAAACGGTAGAGTGAGATACTGTATTTGTCTGCGGACACATCGTGTCAGTCTGTCACGCACCCAGTCACCTCAATGATGCAGTGGGGCTGCATCTTTTCACACAATGGGTCAAAATTTCACATTGAGTCAACAGCAAATGTTGCCTTCCTAGAACACAAAAGATGAAAAACCTTTCCTTGCAGTTAATTGATGACTTCAAAACTTCAATTTCACATATGCAAGGAGCACAAAAAAAGTATGAATGACACGAAAAATAAATCTGACAAAACAATGTTTTGTGGAAAAAATGCATTAAGGTGAAATTATTACGATCTTACGCCCCCATGTGATGAGTAGGTTAATTAAATTGGATGAAATTATCGATAGAGAGATCAAACTCAATTTCGTGGAGTGTTTTGCGGCAATAATTAGCCATTGTGTCTTCCAATATCGTCAGCCCTTGCGCGTCTGGTTCCTTTTTGTAATTATTGCAATAATTTGAGCTTAAAAATTATCCACGCTTAACAATGACCGGTGTCTACAGTTAATATCATATAATCTGAAAACCCTATTTCAAAATTATTTATAGCCACCTCATATCAATCAAATACATCTAGAATAATCATGAATCATGATGTTATAGCATACCATATCATAAAGAATTGTACGCATTGACATAGTCTAATAGATATTGTTACTTAAATTTTCATCCATGAATCAGATAAGGCTCATCCCACCCCGTCACCCTAGAATACCGCTTATTACGACAGTCCAGATAC
The DNA here is from genome assembly GCF_001039355.2 of Lingula anatina. Next base: position 653,785 of record NW_019775724.1, on the reverse strand, counting down.
TTTGATTAACATGACATGGAATTTGTAAAGCACAGACAGTAAAAGTGACCAGCCACAACAGTTATGAATTTCTGGAATCTCAATGACAATATTTATATTGTGTGTCTCTTTGTCCGGAGGGCTGTACATCCAGGATTCATTTCATCCATCAGTACCTTTTTATACAGAGCGGTGGGGTTTATCTCTTTGATCTATTGTTCAGGAGAGATAACAGGGCCAGGCATATATACATATATGCCCACTGCTTGAAAGGCCCGTAAAAGCAAAATCTATCATCAAATTATTTTCTGATGACGGATTCTGGATGGACTTTCGCTATCTTTTAAGTCACAATTATTCCCAATATTGAATTCAGTTGAGTAGGCAGTCAGTAATTACAAGAGACCATCTATGTAGGCTACTGATGACTTTTCACAATGCACCACCTCATCGTGCCTATATTCAAATTTCTGGGCGGACCGCTCTCAAATTTCATGATACAATCGTACACAAGATTGAATCTTATTGTGGTGGTTTGTGATAACTACAAATCGGATCGACCATTTACTGTTGGATTTTATAATTTTCCTGACTATCATTTCCTTAAAATTGTCCCCACCAGAAATTTATCATGTCTTTATTATTACAACTCCGAAACGTATACGTATTGCGGGCCTCCCCCACCATAGCTGCTACTGAGACCAACTACTTATGTTGGATTTCACCGTTTTCCCGCCCCTAATTTCATAACGAAAATTTCTTGTCAGAGATTTATCACATTTTATGCTGCAATCATCATAATATGCACAGTTCTGTAATTGATAATGAGACCAACGTTTCCCTTTTTATAATTCACAATTTCCCATTCAATCTATTCATAATATATTATATTATATTATATCTGGCAATCCTAAGGCTAGTTTCGCTTCACGTTTTCCCGTCGCAATTATAATAATACGGATTCTTATTGTAAAGTCCACTGATAATTACAAACGAGACAAACTTTCCCATCCCGCTCCTCCGTGGGAATCTCCTATTTCCAATTTAACTGTATTTCTCCTGATTTCTAATTGGATTTCTATAAAGCACCTTATCATTTGTTGGAATCGGCTGTTAAGGGTGTGTGGAGCGCCGGAAAAGATAAAAGAAGTCTCTTAATTTCACGCGTAATTTCAGCAAGTTTTCTCTATTGTGTACAGATGGGCGGTAATTGATGTTGATACCTGTCCTCCGTCGAATGCCTCCCTCCAATCAAGGGGAGACATCATACGCCACTGCGCTTTGTCCGCGCGGCCGTGTCTCTTACATACTTTTGTGTCAGGTAGCCGTGTTTGAATTCCAATTCATTAAGGTGAGAACTGATGGTCCACACAGGTAGACGGGACGCTTGATCAAGGTTTACTTGATTAATTCCATTTTGACGGCCTACTAATCAGGGTGCATCCGTGGGTCTGCTATAGGAATCACAGCCATGTGACTGAAGGCGGCCTTGGGGTGTGGAAGAATTGGGCGTTACTGTTAACTACTAGCTTTTAAGAAAGAACTTCCGTTGACTTTATTTCGGATGTGGAAATCCTTGAGGGGAATATCTTTCAAGTTAATGAAAATAATAACACCTTTTAAGTAATGTTTTTGTGACAACGTCCGCTATAAGAATAATCCGTAACACAGTATACAGTTATGAACTAGATTCCTTACTAATTCATATACTATAACGGACAGTGAGTGCATTTGAAGGATAGTGCAAGTGCAGTGAAATTTTCCTTAATAAATGTAAACCGAAAGCAAACGGTTTTGTTTCTATAAAATTTTCTATTCCAAAAGAGAGAGAGAGGGAGATGCAAATAGATAGAGAGAGTGATTTGAGAAAAAAAAAAAAGAAACCGTTAACGTGTGCCCGAATTTCTGCGTAGCAATCAAGCCGCAAGGCGAGAAAAAGACGAATTATATCCATTATTCCCATCGGTTAACTATTACTAAAATCCGTTAATCTTTTGAAGTGAAATTGGATTTCAAAAATAAAAAAAGTAAATTACATATGTGGGTAAGCATTGTTATGATTCTTTGGCGTTTTAATTTTTTGATTTTTTTAACACAGAAGCTATACAACTCCGGCAATGGGAATTAAATATTTTACGTACGGTTGGATGAAATTTGAAACTGAAATCTCCCCCATGCAATTACTTTATTCATCAAGCTTTATTCTTTATATGCTGTCAGTCACATGCAGGCCAGTGTTTGTGCTACAGGGCTCTCTCCCCCCCCCTCTCATTTTTAAACACGACGCTACGTCCTAAATATCACTTTTCAGGCCAGACCATTATGCTTAAAATGCTATTGGAGAATCGAATTAACTTATTACACTGCAATATTTGGCGATAGCGTACTACTTATTTAACAGGTTTTTCTTTAGGCCTGGCTGCGGGTTTTCCTTGTTTCGCTATCTCTGTATTTCTGTTTTTCAATCTTTGTGGTAGAGTTACATTTATAAAGAAGCCCACGCGAATTTATCGAAATGAAACATCAATTTTTCAACAGTGGCGTCTTGTTTACAAGTTTACCCGTATAATAACACAGACGAGATTCAAAGCAATACTAGTGTCAGCGTTTCGTAAAACACGTGATTATAATGACAAATGTGAAATGCGGTTAAAATAAAATCTAATTACTAATACGAAACTCCCTTAAATTGAAATAGGAATATATCGGTTTCAACTTACTTTGTTCCTTTTGGTTTGTATAAAAAGACCATTAGTCAATGCAAATACTGGACCCATCATGCATTTAAGATCCTTTTTCAGCTTTGGTCAACCATTTATTTCGACTTGTTTTAAACAATATTTCTTCCCTTAATAAGTGGCTTAAAGTATATTCAATTATTACAATTTTGTAGCAGAATAAATTCCAAGCCACGAATTTATTTAAGATCATCGAGAATTTATCTTTTCGTGTAGCGACAGTTAAATTTTCGCATTTCAAACTCAATATGCATACGTGTTTAAGACCTCTCTTCAATCATTTGGGCTGTGGAGGGGCAAAGGATAAATTCATACCTCGGATTTACACTACGCTTAAATTAAGACATTTAAGAAAAGGTTGTCATTGCCTATTTTCTAAAAGGAAATATTGTGCCTTTGAGATATGAGTACAGACTACCTAAAATGCAAATACAATTGAAACAAGCCCCAACACATATCATGGAATGTCTTTTTCAAATTGTTTAATAGACCAAAATTTTTATCGAATCTTTATGAGAGAAAAGTAAATATCTTTATGAGACAGAAATTATTTACAACTCGAGAAAGAAAAATCGAAAGAGGTAGATTTTCCCGATAATTTTCATTTTCAATTTTATCAATGAAATTTGAACTGGGTGCAAAATAGAAATGAAAAGGTAATAAAAATCAAAATTTTTTTCAGTCTGAACCTAGCTTGCAAACTTATTATTACATCATTCGTGAACACCAAAACGTCTGTAGATAGCTTGAAAATCTACGTGGAATTAAGTTTTGTTCAGTCCAGTCTAAACATTTGTCTGTCTATCGCCCGAACGTCTGTCTTTTTCAACCCACGTTGGATAATTTGCTGTTTGTACGTAAACAATTTTTAAATTTCTAAATGTCCAGAAGTCGTTCGTCGACCGATAACATTCGTTAATGCCTGACAGCTGTGTTATCATATCACCACTCGCTTTCAAAAGTTATCAAAAACCAAGATTTTTCACAGATAACGAGCGTGTTGTGAAAACTCATCACACGTTGGGTCTTGTTTTCTTTTCCAACAGGTAAATTTCACGATACAACTGATCACTGGGGTCCGACAGATAATTAGGCACGTCTGCCCCTCTAGTTAGCCAGTCGCACAGACACACCGCCAGTGTAAGTTCTTAAACACAGGTATCAATAGATTGTTCGCTAATTGCACGCTTGACCATGGTCAGTCGGGCTGAATTACTGGGGACACTGACCACGAACATCGGACTTGCACGTGTGAATGAAACAGATATGATCAAAGTGTCCCGCGCAAACCGCGCATGCGTCACACTTACCTGAGACATCGTTAACAAAGACAATAGTTACGGCCGGGGGAGCAACAGTAAATTATATTTCGCTATCAGCTGGCGATCGGAGCGTGACGAAAGTTCGGCGACGACGGCACGCGGGTGAATCCCCCCGCCCATTGTTGACTCCCACTAACTGCCCCTATTCACAAGTAGCAGACGTATGTGTTTGGTCGTGTCAGGTGACCGTGGTCTAGGGGGCTAGGGAAGACGGTACATAAAACGGTAGCGACTACCACAGGTGTCTTCAGTCGTAAACTGGAAGCGAGAGCGAAAGGAATATTAACAGTCTCTCTTCTCCTTAACATACTTATCCAACGGTGACAACGGTCCAAGTGTCAGTTGCTAGCGCAAAGCCACAACAAGCAGAGGGGAATTTCACCTCACGTTGACGTTGATAGTCGGAGCGTTTTTAAAGGCGAAAAACAGTGACAGTATTCTAACAGTAGCAGTAACCATGCCCAGAGCGTTCCTGGTGAGAAAACATGCGGCGCTGACCCCGGCGATAGGGGAGGAGCCCCCAGAGAAGTGCTGCAAAACCAGCCAGGGTCCGCCAAGCCCAGAGAAAGCTTCCCACCACCCCCAAGATATCCCAGTGGCTGGTGCAGATATAGGTAAGGAGATTACGGAATGAACTTTATAAACCTACTAAAATGTTATTCACCATAAATATGTTGTCAAATATATAATAGGCATTTGTTGTTTAGGAAAAAAACGTTTATTTTGGTAACCAGATTCGTGATCCATTGCCGAAAGGGTTCTCAGGTTAAACGTGTTTTATTTTTACATATTTCGATGCGAGCTGGGATCTTTTTTTGTAAAGATAATCATGGGAGAATGCTTTTATGTTGTGTATTGCTTATGTTGCTATGTTGTGTATTGAACTGAGAAAAAAATATTTAGAGTAAGGTTGAAACGTGCAACTTTTTAGACGCTAAAAATTACGATATTGATGTTCACAACTTCCAGTATACCTCTGGCAAAAGTTATGAATAATTTAACAATATTTTCATTGAGCAGAATTGCATTAAATAATTATACGAGCGCCCAAGAGCGTAGTACAAAGAGGGAAGAAAAATCTTTAAATAGAACAATCGCATAGTTTGCATGATAAAAAACTTACAAAGTAAAATATATGAAAGTAGTTGTAAACGTGCAGGCTTGACGCCACAAACAGTATTTATGTATGAGGAAATTACTTTATTTTATACATTTTAAAATCCCGTTCTTTCGCGTGCCCCTTGCGCTTAGCATAATCAAGAATGCAAATAAAACCAAAGTCAAGGAAGTTTCTTTACGAAGAAATATCGCGTGTTTTGAAATTTAGATTTTAGTGCTTAACTGTATTTGTTTTTGTATTTTATCGTCTTTGGGTTGACTCAATGCGTGGACTGGGCCATGAAAGAGAAGTGATAGTGCAATAAGGAGGCATGTATTCCGAATACGCACGTGGCTCAAGGAAGCAACATTGAAATGAATGAATAGATTCAATATACGGCGTGATAAAACCGCGAGTCAGGAAGTAACGGGACGAAAGTCAAACATCCGAAAGTTTCTTTTTTAGCTTTATCAAAACTAAATAAGGGCTTTCCGTGTCGTTGATACAGCAGCCCCAATTCAACGTGGCGATAACACAATAAGTAGCCAAACACGATCAGCGTCGAGGAGGTGTATATTTAACTAATTAACAAAACCGCACCTTTTTGTTAAGTCCCCGCGGTAGTAGCATCAATACCGCGCTCTGTGAGTGAGCTCGAAAGCCCAAGGGGTATATTGTAAACGCTTGTAAAATATCTACCGTTACCTGGTGCAGAAGTCTTGGAACAAGCCCAATCTATTAATATTTTATGTGATATTTAATTGTCACAAGCAGGGATTTAATGGATTAGGTGTAAGGCTCATTTCTCGCATCCTCCCCTCGGGGGCTTAGTACATCTCTGCGTAGTCTTCTACCGCGCTGAGCCGGAGTCGCAAGCACGCTACTAACTGTCACGCTTTTGGGCTCGATTTTCCCCTCGAGCCGTCAGGTGCTCTTGAAAATTGCGTTCCTGTATCCTCGTAAATTCTTCTTATGTCCTGTCAACAGAGGTACTTTTTCTTGTCATCAAAAAGAGGAAACATGTCGAATATCTTGTCGTTTTGTATGTAGGACGGTGGCTTAATTACGGAGATGAAAAGGAAATGTCACGAATTCGATGAAGATAAACCCTCATGTAGTAAGAGAAACAAGCATTAAATAACTGTTTTCAAGGAAAATTATTTTTTAACCCCTGGATGATGTAGGATCGGGACACCTCGTACCAAGTTGACAGTTTAACTTGTTTTTAAATGTTTCCCTCTGCATATATAATTAGGGGCAATTTATTCGTAACAAAATAGAGTAGGTTATGGGACTTGTTTTTAAAAAGAAATTTTTAGAGACTCGTTTGAGTGCAGTGTTTTTACGAATGGAAAGGGTGCTGTGTTCTTTTAGAGAAAAAAATATATGAATCGCATCAAAACAGGTTCGATTGAGTTTGTTACGCCAACTATTCGCCTGTTATGCTTATTCACTGCCCAAATCTCTCTCTCTCTCTCTCTCTCTCTCTCTCTCTCACTTCAGTCGCATTTTTCCGAACTACACGTAAATTGTTGCTACCAGAAGAACGTAAAATCAATTACGTTGTGGCGTAAGTGTTAACAGGTGTCAGGGTGTGATTGAATACTTAAAAGGGAGTATTCGTCCAGCACCTACATATGTCTATAAGTGCTACATCAGTTTAAACTGCAAGATGATCCGGGTTGACAAATCATTGTAACGGCAAAATGAAAGAGGCAGACTAGATCAAGTCCCTGTCGATGGCGGTGACCCGAATCGCACGGGTCGTGTCATGCAGTGGAAGTCTATTTATCTGCTGGCGCAGCGCGTAAATAACGGTCCCGATCACTTTTATTTACCAAAGAATGCCCATTAAAAGAAGCTCACTTGTAATACGAGCGAAACTGAGAGACTATCTTTCAAGCAGTGACATCGGTGATATTAGTGTATTGAATCTGTAGATTTCCATCCGCTTTGTCTTCTTTATGCTGTTATCTCCAATGGATCTCAGTGTCATCTTCCCGTGATTTCAAAACCACGAGCCCGAGAAATTAAAGTTTTCGGTAAACAACGGCAAAATCTTAGAGGCGTGTCATTAGATCATGTAACCCCCTGAATTGACAAGCTGTAAGTTGGACAAGATACACAATGGCTATAAAGCAAGAATCAACTTGTTGTGATGAGGGTTAGGGGAAGATATGCAGACGACATTCCCAAACCTAAGTGAAATGTTCCGAAACAATCAAATTATCAAGCGATAGTGTGACAGGAAGAAAAAGACAAAATGCTTCATCGTCAATAAATAACGTTCATTGGATTTTTTTATCATGAATTCAAGGTCGTCTGTAAACGGCATATTTCTGCCATTACAAAGGGAGCCCCATATGAGAGAATAGGATCGCCTCGCACCTGGCGGCTATAGATGCTCTCTCATCCAAGACAGGCCTTGTCATCTCGCTTATGTCAACATCATCTTGTTAAATTGATAAAGAACAGCATTCCATCTTCAATATTATCGAAATTAATAATTTAGCGTGCAATCCTATCTCCTTATCTCCGCTCATGACGATTTTAAAAGTAGTAGTATGCCTATAGGATGGTTTAAACTCGTACCTAACGTAGCGCGATGGCCTTCAATTTAGGATTAATTTCAAACTCCATTCAAGCCAATCTGATGGAAGATATTTCATGATTTAAAGTAACGTTGAGTGGTGTATGCAGCTCAAACGAGGAAGTGGGCGACGGAAAAAAATAAATAGGTCTTTTATTTTTGCTGTTACTTTTGCTGTTACTTAATCACGAATCACTTTAACAAATTGAAAGTTATCTCAACTACGCAAAAAGAAAAATGCAACAGGGAAGTTTACTGTTCGAACAAACAAGAATAATTGACATCTTGATAGAGAAAGAGAACACGAGAACGCCGTATTAAGCAAAGGGAATGTTTGCTCCGTGTTAAAACGGAAAATGAATTATCAAAACCACTGATTGTTTGAATATGAAGTGCAATGCCAACGGGTTATTTAGTCACCGATGGGAAGACGTCCCACGCCCTTTCTTTAAACAGTGAAGCGCGTTTCCCTTCGCACATAGAAGTCTTATAATAACTGTCAACTAGAGAACATTTGCAGTTAAAGCTATCGTTTATTGTCATAATTTACCACCTTTACCAGCTTATGTTAGGAGATAAGACAAATTTCGCCTATGGGGAAACGACATAGTTATGTAATCGCATATCTGGTAAGTGTCTTGGGACCAAATCTCATGACACCATGCGGTTCGATCTCGTGATCTTGTGAAAGTGAAAAAAGAAACTGGTCTCTTATTTTCTGTCTTCCGGACCTTGAAGCCATTATGAGGCAGATTACCGTAGTATTGTTAAAAGACTATAAGGCGATGGCTTAGGTACGTGAAATTGCGTCTAACCGTTCACCTTCATTGTTAGTTGACATTATGAATTTGCCTGCTCTCTGTCCAATTTTTTCTAAAACCATCTATTTTATAATAATAATAATTATTATTATAGTAACAAAAATGATAAATTTGCTTAGTATTAAAGAAATTTAACTCCCTGAACTCATTTATACATTTCATGCACTGATATAATCATATTAATCTTACAGCTTTGTTTAAATATACGTTTACAAAATTATAACATTGCGACGTCTTACTGACTCTAAATGTACAGAAATAATAACCCGTTGGGATACAATCTAAAACAGCAGATTAACACCTTTAATTAGACACTTGTGGACAAAAGCGTGCCTTCAACCACCGTGCATATATACCACCCTCACGTCGGTCAATTTCAGCTCTTGTGTTCTTCAGAAACCATAGGTGCTATTCCCACGGATTACACATGATAATCTTAGTGTCAAAAACAAAGGGAGTGATTAACGAAAGAAGCGCGCATTCATAACCGTGACTGACACACGCAAACCGATTAGTTGATAAACGCTACTGTAGATTAACAAGATTAAATAACAGAGCGAATTAAACGGAATCGGTGTAACGGTGGGTATTATCCCACGGCTGTGACGAACCAGAACAAGAATGGTATTGTAGGAGCGAAGTACACTTGCGATTTAATCTAGAAGTATGCGCTATATAGCGCGTGTTACTGAGACATACGCTATCTGGGTAATGACCGCGCTAATAAGGAGGGGAACGCTGGTTAAGATGAATTTAAGATGGCCACGCATGGTTTGTCATCGGCGTTGACACACCGCAACTTCATGGTTTCGTTAAATGTCGGTATGAATTGTGCTAGAGCCTTCCTCCTAGGTCTTTGTTAGAAATAGTATACATGAGGGTTTCTCTCAAGATTAAATTCAGATTGAATTTTTTCCAAAGAAATTTCAGCCATATTTATGATTTATTTTTGAAAATCTTAAAAATATAATAGGAGTAACATCCAAAACGTAAAAGTTTTTTGATTAAGACTTAAATTCTGGTGCTTGAATTTCGAGCCTGTGTGCATATCTCAAACAACTTGTTTCGCAGCGAGAAAATTGCCTCACCCGCATGTTAGTACGAACATTGTTATTTTACTTCAAGGTGTATATTTATATGTTTTTTCATAAATGGTTTCGCTTGACCCCGTGACTTGATAGACCATGTTTTACACACGTTTTTGACGTGCATATATCAGAAGGAATAATACAACAAAGAATGTCAAGTGCCAAATTTCGCTCAAAGAACAGTTAATGTACAGCTATATTTTTGTCAGCTTTCAAACGAAATCGATTTGTTGCTTGCAATTGTGATGCTGCTTGTATCATATTTTATTGACATGAATGCATGTGCTCGTTTTTTCACCTCAATATTTTTAGTAACCGTAACTATTATCGAGTCATGATTTATTTTTTAGAGCAATCACCTGAGCAGATGGCGAGTCCGAAAGAAAGGTCAACGCCAGCATCGACCGCACCACCATCCGACGCCAACTCAGACACAAAACCTGCGAAATCAAAACGCATCTGGTCCCCAATTACCCAGCCTTCCTCTCCAGCGAACGAGAGCAGGACCTCTCTACCAGAAGTTCCCATACCAGCCGCACACTGCAGACCGATATTGCCATATGACAAGAGCGGTAACTTGTTGAACATGGTAGCACCTCCTTCGCCTTACTACGCGCCATACTTCCAATACCCTATCATGCCCCTGGACTACTCAATCCCCAAGAAACCTGTCAATCACCCAACAAGCAGTGGCGTGGGCGTGGGCGTGACCAGCCCGGAAATGACACAACCAGCGGCAGCACCCATGCCCAAGTTCCAAATGACCATGTCTCCGTTCATGACGCCATATTTCAAGCCTCCTGAAATGTTCATGCCAAGACTGTCCCCAGCCTTGCCCCAAGCACCTCCTGTCATGTTTCACGGTCTTCCTAAGCCTGTCCCGGTGCACGTACTTCCTCAATCGGTAAGTTTACACGGTAAATATAGCGATGACGTCATTTCTTACTCAGTGTGGCGTCACTTCATCAGTGTGACATCACGCCCAAAACCAAACCTGTTGTCAATTTGAAATATATCTCTGAGCAGTAGTAGTAACATAGCATGAATTCACTATATAAAAATGAAAAATATCTACAAGGAAAGACTGTTTGTCACCAAAAACCCTCATATTTAATGCTTCTTTCTTTTTCTCTTTAGTCCTCAAAGTTTGAGTTGATAAATGGTGGATACGGCGTGAAGAACCCGCTGTTGACGCAGGCACAAAGTGAAATAGTTAACCAAGAATTAGGCAAACTAGGCGCACAGACAGAAGACAACAAGTTCGTCTGCCGTGTTTGTCAGAAAGTGTTCCCATTACAACGCCTCCTGAACCGCCATCTTAAGTGCCACAGTGACATCAAGCGGTACCTTTGTACGTTTTGTGGAAAAGGGTTTAACGACACTTTCGATCTGAAACGACACACACGAACGCATACGGGTAAGTGGTTTTAACCCCGAAATGCATTATGTTACATAAAGAATTATAAACCTATATCAATCGTTTCTAGTGGTGTTAGTAACGGATGGTTGTTAAGATGAAAAAGGAGATATTATACAACGTTCCTTTTTGAGTGGAAGAACTCAATAACTGGACCTGAATAATTCGTAAAGAATCACTGAACTGATTCCAATTATTTATCTTGTATTTACAGGTGTTCGCCCTTACAAGTGCAGCCACTGTGACAAAGCTTTTACACAGAGATGTTCGCTGGAGTCCCACTGCAGGAAAGTGCACGGTGTCTCGTTTGACTTTGGCTACAAGGAAAGGAGAGACAAAATGTACGTTTGCGAAGACTGTGGCCATACGACAAGGAACCCAGAGAAGCATTATATGCATTTGAAGGAAAACCATCCGCACAGCCCCGCCCTGCTCAAATGTTACGATAAGAGGCAATTCAAATTTCAAAGTGACAAAATCCCTACACTCGTGGAGTAAGATGATAGACACTTCAGGATAAAGTGCTGCTCTTAAAAAAGTCCTGTATATCATTCAAGGCGACTTGGTCAAAGAAACACTATTCTATGTGATGTCAGATCGTTCCCACAATGCATGGACATAATGGCGACACGTTCACAGGAAATTGTACACGCAGGCTAAGCCTGACTATAATTCACTAATGTATTTTGTATATATTTTTATTTATTGTGTAATTCACTTATTTGTAAAATATCTCATCAATGCCATAAAGACCGCGTGTGTTTCCCAGCATTTGCAATAGGTAGCTCTTAGACATATACCTTTTTTGTAGCACTGGACCGGCAATAAGTGCAATAATTTAGCAGACGATTTTCCCAACCGTGTTAATACCCGGGTGTAGATGCGTCCGTAGTTTGTCTACTGTTTAGATAATGTAGTCTAACAAAATATTTCACTTAATAACCAGAAACCCCTTTAGATGAGATCTAGATGTAAACTAAAAACAACAAACTTTGTCTGGATAACGACCCTGACTCATTGGTGCTTCTCTCTTATCTCTTCAATTAGGCTTTAATTTACTTATTTAATCTCTGACACATGGTGCTTATGTGGTATAGGTAGGCAAACATTAGATAAATATGCAATTTCTATAGAATACCCTTCCAAAATGAGAAATATATAAAAAGTTAGATTTCAATATTTGTGAAAACGGTAATATTGATTGACTAGTATTGATAGAATCATAGAAGAGTAGACTAGACACAATTTCTAACAATAGGCGCTTCACTTAAAAAGTGTTACACTATGTTTTTCTACTAAGTTGGCTTCTCCGGCCATTGTGCAATATTTGAGAAATAGTGAAATATATAATGTTATCGGTCACTTCAATGCAAAACATGTCAAAATATGTAATATATATATATATATTGTAGTAATAGTAGTATTTATAAAATGTAATACCAGAATGTTTCCCAGTCACAACTTAAGTTGAATGTCAAACCTGTATATAAATGTAGTAATAGTACGATTGAAAACAATTACCAAGCTTATCCTCTCATTGAAAATAGTTATTATCACAGATACCTGCTGGTGGTTAGAAGAAATGCCTTACTGATTTATTCGATCACAGCTTATCGACAAAGCTCTTTATGGCTAGGTTTAGTTTTCAAAACGATAATTATTTTTTCGATGACACAGAATAATTTAGAAACATTACATTGCTTATAACCTGGCGAACTTGTATTAATATACACAAAGATTACACAATCTCACCAACAGCACAGATTGATATATATATAAGGGTTATCTCCAATTTGCCAAACTTGAGATAGATGCATTAAATATTCGAGCTTCCCATGAATAGAATAGATGACGTGGGTTGGACAAGATGGCTTCAGTTACTACACATCGGCCGGACGGTGCAATAATACAAGGCTTGTAGAATGCTGTAGAGCTATACCCCTCTGCAATAAATTTTTCTGAAACATATGTTGTTGCCTTTGTTGTTTATGTATATATATTTGTGTTATTATTAATAAAGCTCTCTCTCTCCCTCTCCCTCTCTCTCTCTCTCTGAACTTGTCTTCTCACATGTTCCAAAGGTATTTCATACTAAAATATAGAAATTAAGTGTACGAAATTTCGGATGATTAGAGAATTGCCACATTATTATTGTATTTTAGTGTCTAAGTTGAGTATTCCCCATTTAAAATTAATTAATGTAAAAGTGCTAGAGCTGCCCTTAAAGGTACACTCCATAAAATTTACTCACCAAAATGGATTTTCCTGGGAAAATAAACAATTTTCTCGTTCTCATTAATCTATCTCCCTCTGTACTTGGATTCGACCTTTGATAAAATTTATAAAGGTTGATTTTAGCTTAAAATGACTGGCCAGTCATGATAACAGCGACCAGAAAAACATTTAAGGGGTTAAATAATTTAAAGGTGTATGCAAGGTTTTGTAAGAAGCTGTGAAGGCCAAAATATGCATTTTGGGGATTTTCAAACCGATGGAGTTGACCTTTATTTTCACAACAATTAACAAGTGGCCACCAACCTTATTCAGGACATGTACGTGTTCTAAAAGCCTTTAAAATGTATTTATGACCTAAAGAATTAGCATTCGTAAAATCTGGAATGTATTATGGACCCTGCAAAATTTAGGATTACATTTACCTGATAAAGATATTGAAACGCTGACGCATCTTTAGCTTAAGATGAAAAGAAACGAATAAGAACAACTTTAAAATTCGACCATGTTCAGTTTCGAAAGTACCCCTTAAAACTTCAACCGTTGCCCTAGTCTAGACCATGACGCAATTAAAGACTAATTAAAAATACATTTAGCAGATAAATAGGATGAAATATATTTAAACCAGACAAATTGTAATTAAGTTAGCGTTTACCTGTTTTAAAGTTGTTATAATGACAAATTTTTAAAGCCCATTCTTTCGTTGCATTTGTCTCTACCAAGAATTAAGACGAAAATATCCTATTTTATATGTACATATAAAAAGTGGAACAACGAACACCATTGAAGATATATTAGTGAAAATCATCTGTATAATAACAAGAAAATAGAAACTCTTATATTTCTAAAATCAAACATGTAGAGCGGAATTTCAATTATGAAGCCTTCTCTTAATCAGGGAAGTTTGCCACTAATTGTTAATAATATATATTTATTTCGTAATGCCAGGTCATCCAACCTAAGGTACCCTCCTCTGGATGACAGGATGCCTTTATAACAGAATCAAATGTTAATCTTTTCAAGGCTCGAAACATGACCGGCTTATACCGAATATGAATTGTACACACGGGATCCGATCACATGTAATGGGAGTGCGTTAGACAGCGCGGAACAGGGAACGCAGGGGCCTCTCAGAATGAGTTAAGTCGCAATAGCTAGTGCGCATTAACTCCACGTGGATTATCGCTGAATGCAATCCCATTAGCAGAATTAAGGGGCCCTAACATTTTTAACGTATCTGTGTCAATCACCAGCTCCTCTGTACTCTGCTCAGCGCCAGGAGGAGGTGTGTCAGATCTTGATAGTGTGACTTGCAGGACGGTTTTTGCTGGTAATAATAAAATAGAGGTGCTCAGTGTAATGTTCGATATTCCGCACCACTATAAGAAACCGGAGATCAAACACTTTTAAAAAAACCTTAAGAGTCAGTGTTGCCATTTGTAACCATTTTTTTCTCATTTCTTTTGCTTTTAATTTTCCATTGTTTCTATGTGTTCTATTTTAAGTATAATCATCAGTAACGAATCTGACCTTTCCGTTTTGACTACCATAAAATTAACAGCCATGAAAATTGTTATGCGGATTCTAATTTGAATGATACATGATCAGTAAAAACTGGGGTAGTTTACCAAAGCACCGAGTTCAAAATCATAAGACTTGCCTTATTCTGGTACATAGCCCGAGGCCTGTTTCCACTGGCGTTGGACCAACCTATCTCAGGACGCCAAACCATAGGTACCTACTCTAACCGTATGCGACACTCCTCGATCATATAGCCTTTCGTGGGACAATGGGGGGATTAGGTATACCCTCTATGATGACATAATTACAATTAGATGAGGTGGATCGTACTAAAGTAGGTCGATCTACCCTCACTGGAAACGGGCCTTAAGTACACAGCTGTTAGATACGCTGTCGGTGAGTAACATTATTCTCGTATTCTACCGCTACACGCTGCTAATGGCTTTGGTCACGATATCGGGCAACAGGATTATCTTTAACCGTGCACCAAGTCCCTGTGATAAAAATGGTTTAGACAATGTTGAACTGTTAAGGCCGAGTTCACATCTATGTTAGTTGTACTTTTCATGTGCCCCCTTTTTACTTTCTTCGAATTGACAATGGGCCCCATCTGACTGCGTTTCATATTCACCTTTAGGGAATGCAGTTGTAGCATATTTGCTATGTTTCTTTATTCATTATCGCTATTAGGTATTTATTTGTCAGTGTTTTTCTAAAAGTTGGTCTGTAATCCACCAAAAGCGAGTGAGTGACTATGCCATGTAGAATCTTTTAAGATTCTAAAAAGGGTCAAGTTGGTGTGCCCAGAAATGTTCTGTTGTTGAATATAATACTATGACATTATTTATTTTCTAGAAATGAGTATAGCATAAGAAAAGATTATGTGTTAGAAAACCATATAATCTGAAACAAGAAATAGACCAGCTGACGTTATTTGACGCCAATATTTCTTAAAACCCTAATTTCAGATATTTAGTATCTGTAGACAATAAAGTCAAACTTAAAAAGATAATTAATTAGTAAATTTACTTATAAATTAATTTATTAATTAATAGAAAGCAAATTAAATGGAATTAAATGGAATAAATTTTTTTTAAAAATCGGCCTATACTAAATATTAGCCAATTTGATAGCAAACTCCGTAATTTTAATCAACTTTTGTAATATTAGTCTTGGAACGTTTTTACAAAGTATGAACTCAAAACAAATCATGTTATAAAATGAACGTCTGGCAGTACAAACTATAACATATAACTAATGATTGTCAAAGAAACCACTTATTGCGCAAGAGGCTCAATTAAAAGACTGAAATGACGCAGCAAGCTGCATAGAATCTTACTGAAACGCTTCTGTGTGGGTTAAAAGCATTCCTTGCCAACGACGGTTTTCGACTTTCTGGAAACAAGCGCGTGACGTCATGTAGACACTAATCGGTTTATATTATCTCTGACCTGATCATGCCTTGTTAGGGTGAGTGAACACATTGCACTGGGTGTGTGAATGTAGCCATCTATTATAACTAAGACGACTTTGAAGTAGTCAGCCGGAACAACGCACCTAAACTCGGGATGAAAAATGACTTTACACACAACAAGACTCACGGCAGAATGGCCCGATACAACAGTACCTTTAACGAATTTTGGAATTTTTTTGAGTTACTGACACGTATAAGTTGTGAGATGCTTTCTCAGGTTATACACCATTGCCCTCAATGTTCATAAAGAAGGGGGACTTGGGTCACCACCGCCGCCTACTCTCTTGAAGGCGACCCTCTTTTAAGCAATATCATATCTAAGCTAGGGAGAAGAACAAAGCCAGCAAGTACCCCCTTCCTTAACGTCTGTGGCACTATCTTTTCTCCCCCTCCCCCGCAAAAAAAAAAAAAAAAAAAAAAAAAAATACTGCCAGACATTTTCCATGCCGGTGTCCCTCATGTGATGTAGACAAGTGTCCTTGTCTATCTTTTAATACCGAAGAGAGGCATAATTTATTTTGTGCGCGCCGCTCCCACACAGCAACCCCCATAGCAAAATTCTGGTTCCGCCAGATGGCTTTTATGTCACTCTGCCATTTATCTATGAGCCCTGCTCAGCTGCCAACTCCAACATACAGGCACATTCTGATCCGAAAATAATTTCTTTAAAAAAGAGCCAATAAAAAAACTGACGCAATCTGCTCGAAATATATTTCACTTCCTTAATTAGAGAGGACATGAATTGCTTAAAGATTTGGTGGTACCAAGAATACCAGCGCATTCGGCAGTGCGCTGTTGAAAACGGACCAATGACATTATCATTGCAGCAGTGTACATTTTAAGTCCCCGGAAAAACTTCATTAGACGATAACTAAGACGTCGCGCAGGTGTATTTGAATGCTAAGGACCTTTAATTAAATCAAATACGTCATTTATAGTACAAGTAGATTGTGTGATGGAAACTTGAACGTCATGAGTCAAAAGAAAATAAAATCAGCTTACTTTGCTTTTGGAGTGGTTTGAACAGAATTAATTACACAAAAATTAATAAAAAGGTGAACGCCCTTGCAGGCCCCTATGTAATATTCAATCGATTATCAGCTCCTGTCATACTTCTGCTCTACTGCTATGTGAATTGTTTTCAATATTCAGCCGTAAGCACTAAATTGCGCAGGTTTTCGATTATTTTGACTTATGCACATCCAGCCTTTAAATAAGTCTAATTGACACCTACGTGAACGGAACTTTTGATGAATTTACGGCAGCTTATTAAAAGAGAAATTCACAAGGAACCTTTAGGGCTTGATATGCACAAAGGTGTAACTGGGATATAAGAAGATATCTTTGCCATTATACAGGGGCTTCATCTCTGGTTATGGGTTTGAAAAGCAGTGCAGATGGGGATGTTGGGGAATGGGATGAGGATGATGAGGGATGGGATGAAGATATTAAGGGGTGGGGTGAGGGTGTTGGGGAATGAGGTGAAGGGTGTTGAGGAATGGAGATGAGAGGGTTGGGGGATGGGAATGCGAGTGTTAAGGGAAGTGAATGAGGGTGTTGAAGGACTGGGATGTTGAGGGGTGGAGATAAAGGTGTTAAGGGATGGAATGAAGGTGTTAAGGGGTTGGGGGTGAGGGTTTTGAGGAATGGAGATGAGGATTTCAAGGAATGGGGATGAGGGTATCGGGGGATGGGGAGGAGGATGTTGAGTGAGTCTTGTTATTTGGTGTCTCAGCCCGGCGTCGGGGGGCGGGCGGAGGTTGCGTGAATTAACCTATTAGACTATATGTTCACGTTAAATTAACGGCACTCTGGAAAACTACACACATAGGCTTCATATTTAACTGGGATTACCCACTTGTGACTTCATTAAAATTATACTTAGATTGCTGAAATAAACCTCGGGGTCGTAGAGCTCCAACCACAAATTTTGGCCTGTGACAACGTATTTACACTTATCTATATACATATGCAGTATAGTTTCCTTGTAATACGTAAAGGTATCCGTTTGTCCTGTCTCATCATATCTTGTAAACGTGGCCACAGAGTAAGTGGACAGAGGGCAAATTGTGGACGCGCATCTTTTCCTTTAGGACCACCAACCCGATAAATTAAGTTTTCGGTAAAGGACAGCTAGATAAAAGGAGGAGTAACCCTGTTATGCAAGTTTCCGATGAAAATGGCCTGCGGTCTGGAATTATGGCTGGTGTTGTCAAAATAGATAAACTTGGCGAAGACGTTTCATGGGCGGTAGGTACTTGGGGCCTGACTGGACTCTTGCTGACCTCGCCGTTAATGTATATTGTGCTTTCTTTCTTTTTTTTTTTTGCCTAAGTCCTATGATTACTTTCATATTCAAAGGCATTGCTTTTATAGCACTTTCATTGGTTGGGTTGTGCTTGCTTACGTGTTGTCGTTAATGGGACTTAAATAACCTTGGGAAGTTAAAGGGATAACAACTGTTCGTTTGAGATTCATATACACAATAAAACATTGACAACAACTCATAGAAATATAATAAACTCCATTTTACCACCAAAACAGCGGTTATCCCAATTATTCTGAAATCTGTGCTTGTCATCAGACCACGTGGTCATTCATAGATGGCTATACCTCCGTAACAATCCCTTAAGAGATTATTACAAAAACTAAACTTTAAAAAAAACAAACACTAGCTTTAAATGTCGGAATGGAAGCATAGGAAAATTGTTGTTTACCCCAGGAGAATATTTTTTTGCCAAAGCGACCAATTGTTATCCCTTTAATGGATGGTTCTACATGCCAGGTCCGTTCATCTTAATCAACATTACCCAATCAGATAAATAACGAACATATGTAAACCATTTAAAGAAATAAACTCGGTAATGTTTTGGTTTAATTGAAATTTAATCATCAAAAGGAGAGCGACATAAAATGCATGATGTTGTTACAGAATCGTTAAAACCAAAATCAGCTTAAAGATGATGAAGTTAATAGGAGGCGGCGTTTCATGTTCATTTGACCGAACTGTGCGTTAAGTAGTAGACGATATTAACATTGTGCCTTAAGCTATGAGTGAGAGCGCATCCAGCCACGCTTAGTGAAGAGACCTCATCTCATGGCCATAGACCATTTCCATAAGAATTTTAATAGCTTATGTCTTGCCAAAAGATTGCGGTACCATGTAACGGTTATGTTCAAAAGCCCATAATCTCTTTCCCAACGGGAATGTTGTTCGTTTAATGGAGTTTTAACGAGAATTCCCTAACACGTGGCCTGAAGGAAAGGATCGGGTCGTCCTGTCTTCTCAAGTGTGGTCGGCTTTTGGTTAGTCCATTAGCACCAGAGAGAGAGAGAGAGAGAGAGAGAGAGAGAGAGAGAGAGAGAGAGAGAGGGAGAGAGAGAGAGGGGAAAAGAAGAAGAAGATTTGGCATTTAACATGGTAACCAAAGTCAAACAAGTATTTTGAAAAAGTTTTCGCCCAGTCGAAATGTCTCGACACCGTAACAGAAACTGTAATTTGTGACAAATGACTAAAAACACAGTGCAATTTGATATATCTAAAAAAATTTAATTACAGATATTCAATATCATCATAGGAATACACCTGTAAATGGGACTGCTTCCTCCCAAATCAAAATAAATATAATTGAACATATACTTATATATTCACATATGCTCATATAATGTTATTGCCCATGACAGGTTTTCACATATAGAGATGAAGAAGCACAGAATATTGCTAATTGCACATCACCGGCACACTTAAAATATACAACTTCCCTCGTGCTTTAAACTTCTAAAATAACACGAGATTAATCATTTTGCATTTTGATTTTCATTACAATGCTTTTCGAAGCCCTAGAGTCCGTGTAAAAGTCCGTCACTGAAGTCATGTACAATTATTTTCACAACATAGTCACTGCTATTAAGTTAAAACGTAAAAAAAAAGCTTTGTTTATTGTCGTGATGCTTGTAACAGCCTTAAAGTACGGCAATTATAGTAACGTGGTATTCAACATGCCACGGCGGAAATAATGTGTACTTTATGGGTGGTACCAACATTATGATTCACTTAAATATCCAATCTCTTTCAATCCGCCCATACGTAATGAGAGCATCACTATGCAGTTTAAAGATTTGTCAAATTATAGTAAACATTGTCCAAAAGGTACTTTTCCTTTAAATGTAACTTGAAGGGTTTTTTTAATGTCAACTAACTACTCTAGGTTAACGTGACTCAGCTATCGGGCACGTTCACTGTATAGCAATGATCACTTAAAAGAGGACAACACCATTATCCTTAAATGAACATGTACCAATATTTGGATATTATATCATTCAACTAATGACCAAATGTAAACATCATAAACTTAAAACTGCAAGTAATTGTGTTAGTAAAATTCGCTTGATGTCATATAGGCATTCTGTCATAAGTATTCCGTCATACACATAAAAAGCAACTATTTGAAAAAACCAACAACAAATAACTAATAGTATGTAAATAACTTGTTATGTACAAAGTTTTAACCGCTTGTATGACGTCATATGGCGTATGACGTCAGACGCGTATTTTGATGTCACGGTGACTGCGAAATCCAATATTAGACTTTTGATTCTAATGCCACACTGCACACTGACTCCACATGCACAACAAATATAGCATTTACTAATAACACACAGAAAATGAAATGAGCAAAATAAACCCCTGAACCTGCCAGTCACTTTACCATGTTTTTACATAAATAAGACCGATAAATCAATTAGTTTAATTGACTAAAGAAAAAAACAACTAATCAAAGTTTCTGTAAATACATGGCATTGATGAGCTATTATCTAATTTCTAATTATATCAACAACAAATATATTGTATCAACAGTTTCCATTATCTTGTCTTCTGATTGTACTACCTTCGCCTATCTTGAAAAAAAATTCTGTTATTAAGTTTGGCCCCAGGGGTATCTACAAGTACGTCTGCATCGACTGACGTTTGGAACAAAAAAATACCCTAGCTTGCTCTGCCTATGCTAAATGTGAAATCATTGGGAAAAAATAATGGGAGAATTAAATTAAAAGATAAACAATCGAAAACTGCTGGTTGAAGCCCATATAAGTTGACAATTAATAGCACCAATTGCACCGGGTATTGCTTTCACAATAAGAAGGCTGCCTTTGTATATTTATGCTACACTACATGTAAACTGTATTATACTACATCATACTACTCTCTCGGCAATCTGTCCTTTCGTCTCCAGCAAAGACGGAATCCTGTCGTTACTAAATTTGAACTGTCTCTTGTCGTAACACTTCAACAGGGCCGGACTGTGAGGATGGTTTTCTTTGAGATGTTCATAGTAGGCCTCTGGGTCGGAGGTGGTGTGCCCGCAGTCCTCACAGACGTACATCTTCCCTCGCCTCTCTTTGTAGCCGTACTCGAATGTGATGCCGTGGACTTTCCTGCAGTGGGATTCTAAGGAACACCGCTGAGTGAACGCCTTGTCGCAGTGGCTGCACTTGTAGGGACGGACACCTGTATTATGTAATACAATTCAATAAGTTGTTTTTCAGTTTTTATGGTTGTAAAATAACTTAATATATTTTCATTTTACACTTATGCTTCTAATGCTTTCAACTGAAACGTGCGATGGACTATCTAAGACACAAGTCCTTATGAAGCTAAAAATAATAGAAAAATTGTACTGCTTAGGGGAGTCATGAATCTGTTTCATCATGATTGAATAAATCAAAGTAAGACAATTACAAATCAGTTTTATGGATGAACATCCGCTTCCATCTCTCATTTCACCTTGGTAAGCGGCCACAGGTAACATAAAAACACAGTGCTTAAAAATAGCGTCCCCATGCGTCCTGCCAATGGCAGTAAATTTTTAGATGTTAAAGTTCGACCACAAAATAAAGCCACCATACAGCTAATCGCTGAATCTAGAGCACAGGGAAAGTTTTCAGAAGTCGATATTCGGCACCCCGGTCCGTTAACACATATCATGTATGTCATAAACGTAAAAGTACCTCTAAGATTCATGAAGCGCAAAGGCAGTTGCGGTTTGGGGAATTAGTTGTCAACATAAACGTGAATATAACGGATGTAAAGACTGCTAATACTTTGCTTAATATCTATGTGTGGTAATTTACAGTGGCATTTATGGAAAAACGTGTCGGTTAATGCGTCACAGTTAATTATTTTGAGGACAACTTCTTTCCATCACATGGAATACCCAGAGATCCGCCCAACGCAACTTGTTGAAACTGTTTTATTTTCAAACACGCCTCGATTTATATGACAATTTAACTACAAGATTAAATGCAGAAAAGAATGTCAAACTTGTAATTAGCTATTAGGTTGCGTATAAGCACGGGTCGATTTGTAAACGTGTCACAAATCTAAGATAGTTCAGAAAGTCAAAAATGGTACTGTCCAGAATTCCGTCTTTGCCTAATAGGTGCAAATAGTTGAACGTTAAAAAAAAAGATCTGATTTTAAAGATGCATCAATTATAACTTGAAAACCGTGATATTTCAGGTGACATAAACATCTTATCTAATTGGCCTCACACATTTTTACATAGCACTACCACACATTATAAAGCTCGTTAAAATATAATACAATATTCACACAAAAAAACCTTTAACCCGAAACATCCATACAAAATGCATTGACCCCCCTACACGCACGCACGCGCGCGCGCACACACACACACATACACAGACACACTAACAATTGCTTTAATTCGCCGGTTGAAAACTGAAGCTCTTAATATATCTTGCTAAATGAGCGCGTTAGATCTTAAAATAGCGGACTTTATATGTGCCTGGGAATTTCAACTTGTACCCTTGAGCACCAAGGTATACCATACCAGAAATCGTTTACAGAATAACGATTCAAAAACCATTGTGGTCTGAGTTTTTTAGATTTTGATTCACTCTCTCAACAAAGAGAGAGATACTGGTGAATTTTACTTTTTTGAACAGGTTTATAAATCGTGATTTCCTCGACGCATTTGGTTAGGGTATGCCATTGCGCGAGAATAAAAGAATTGTTAAAATGCCCAAGGAAATGTATTTATTTGCAATCCTTTGCTCAAAAGTTCTATTGTTTTTTTTTCATATAAATTATAGTTGCAGGTGCAAACCACTTACCCGTATGCGTTCGTGTGTGTCGTTTCAGATCGAAAGTGTCGTTAAATCCTTTTCCACAAAATGTACACAGGTACCGCTTGATGTCACTGTGGCACTTAAGATGGCGGTTCAGGAGGCGTTGTAATGGGAACACTTTCTGACAAACACGGCAGACGAACTTGTTGTCTTCTGTTTGTGCGCCTAGTAAAAAAAAAATAGGACATAAAATCTTAGAAGAATAAGGGATTCTTCTTATCTTATTAAAATAGAAAAGAATCGTGGCAACTACTTTTCAACGAAAGGAACACTGATAATGGAACAAAGTATAGTCACGGACATTACACAAAATTACTTTGGTCTGACATTTGTCAGTCCACTTACACAGTGTTATGTTTAGTCTAAAAAAGTAGCCGATTCTTCTTATTATTATTATTCAATTTAATTGCACCACTAGTGATTTTTCTTAAGTCAAAGAAGACAACTTTTAGCCAAAGACTCAATGTTTAATTTTACTTTCGTTTGTGAAATAGACCCTAGGTAACAACACAGCGCCTTTAAAACTTAATTTCAAGTCACGCATAATATTAAAATTCATCATACCAAGTTTCCCCAGCTCCTGGCTGACTAGTTCAGCATGTGCTTGAGTCATCATAGGGTTCTTCATTCCGTAACCACCATTTACCAACTCCACTTTAGGTACCTAAAACATAAAAATTTAAATAATAATAATGTTTACGTTGTAGCTTAAAATAGATATAGCGTTGTAGGAATGAAGATGGTCAAATTGCATTCAAAGTTTAAGATCAATCTGGAAAATGCCTTTTGTCAAAGGCTGAAAATACTGACATTGTCGGAAATGCTTACCGGAAGTGGCATAATGGGAATGTGCTTGGGAAGGGTCTCATAAAGGGACCTGGTAGGCGCTCTGGAGACAGGCGGCTGGTGGGGAATAGGGACCTCGTGGTGTTTGTAAGTCGGCAAGGCGGGAAGTGGGCACATCGGTAATCCGGGATACTGTACCAGCGGTGACGTCATCAGCCTCTGCATGGTCCACCACGAGAGTAAACTCTCGTTGCTGTTGGCAAGCGCTTTGTATTGCATCGCCGCGTGGTCCATCATCGACGTGGGGATGTAGGGTGAATAATAGGGCGATGCTGCGGCCATGGACATGAAGTTTGAATTTTTGTCGAGGGGGAACACTGGTTTCGGAGCGCAGAGGCCGGGGTAGAAAGGAGCAGGGATGCTCAAACCGCTGGGGGTGACACGATGCTCGCTGACTAGAGACACGGGCGAGATTGACGGCGTTCTGTCTCTTGAACCAGGCGGTGAAACTGTGTGAGGTTTTCTGGTCCGCAGATCTTCCATGGCAGAATGTTCTGTAAAATAATTATGAGAATCACGTCAAATAACGTAAAAATGTGGCACGAATATCAGCGCCATACATATAAGTAATTAGATTTCAAAATAAACACATCATAATCATGAAATAGTATACCCATCTCTTTCTCAAGATCAACATCGATCTTAGTCAAATGCTACCATAAAAAAAATACAAAAGACGCTTTTCCATACACAAAAGTCGCCTTTTCGGTGACAGAGGGTATGTTTTTACCGTTAATTACAATATTGCGTGCAACGGGATATCCTGTTTACCGAGAAAATGTCGTTCGAACATCTTTATATATTTAAGAACGTTAAGACATAGATTATTATTCGTTGCGTAAAAAGAGAATTCAAGAGCCACTTCTGACGCAAAACGTTTATGTCACGTACGGGCATTTATTGCTTGTTATGTCAAAATTATGCCGCATAAACCAAAATACAGCTTTCAAGCAATTTTTTGTCCAGACAAAATACAAAACCTGTGCAAAATAATATGTAAAAGGGGAAATCATGCAGGAAACTCTTTCATTGCTACGTTTCTTCGAGAATTGGTAAATTACTTTTCACCGTGAATTTTTTTGAGGTACAAAGCGAGCAACCCGCATGACAAGATTGCTGATCATGTTTTATTCACCAGAATAAAGTTTGAATATACGATACCTTAAATTGGGGTGCATTCAAATTTGTTCAACTTTTTTATGGTTAATCTAGATGCACTTATTTAACTTGTGCGGGCGTACAAAACGTATGATTTGTAATTGACTTTGAAAAGGGATTTATATCGAGAACTGTACGCGCGTAAAATATGGTAGACTTCAGTCGTTTGTTTGTGTGCATGCGTAGGCGTTCAGTAGTACACACAAGGCGTTATGTTCAGCGTATCTTCCTTGTTACGACTTTGAAGAAATAAAGTGTCCATGGCACATACAGGTATCAGTTCGATGCAACATAAAGACCACGATCTGGGTAGTGTCAAATTTAATGAATTTGTTAGAAACCAAAGGAAAGAAAACCTTTTTTTCCTTCAGCTCATAACAAGCACTCATTTTTCTGTCCTATGTGGAACTAGGAATTCAGTTTTTTACCGACTCACTCAACATGCACAGTGCACACGCAAGTCATCGTCGAAACGCACGTAGGTCTAACACGCGAGCGGATGCACGAGCGGACATGCACAAGTATACAAACACGTCTCGTGCGGTTCCCAGTCCCAATACAAAACAATGACACTGGCTGGTCATTCATCACCCGTCAACGAGCACCTTAATGAGACAAGTCAACTGTTAACGCGATGCCTATCACGCGGAACAATGTGGGAAAATTCCTCCCTACCGATCGTGATGACGTCTTATCAGATCCTGGCCATGCCAAGCCTGTGTATTTACCGTGACACGGCCCGATAGAGAGGTCAACAGATCTTGACCACACTGCTTGACCATTGTTCTGGCCGTTCAAGCGCTTAATTTTCCCAAAGATTCGACACAATCAAACTGTTTAGCGCCCGTCATCGCTGCGGATTTTTCTCTATAATCAGATGATATTAACCTTTCGTTAAATACAGGGCTTCAAATCTCAACAGGTGATCAGCTCGGCCAACAGACCATATCTTATTGTTTTCATCCCGTTTCGAAGAGGCCCAAGCGCCGGTTACGATAAAAATTATGATTATTTTTTTCCTCAAGGATAGTTATTACTTTTACTTCTAAGGCCGGTAAACAGGGTTCTGGGACATCTGTTCATTTTGCTCGTGTCATTTATTTTTGCTGATTTCTAATAATGACCGACTTTTTTATTTAAAATACCAAACGGGAAAAACGGACCATGGGAATTGTCCTTTTTTAAGACTATGAGAATTGCCTGGCATGGATTCTTAACAGGCCTGTTGCCACGACCAAGATCAAAATACTGATGTTTATTTCCCCACAAACGACTCTAGGTAAACTGCTTCACTCTTCCACGCACGAATGCCCTGTATAGTAGTAAATACACTAATTTGCATTATTTTAAGACCCCTCTTTTACTTGCATTGGTGGTTGTACGTATTAGATTCCCTCGACTTCGACAGAAACGCATGCCGGAAAGCAAGATGGTAAAATCCTGAAAGCAAGGTCCATGTTGGTTTCTTTTTAAAGCTATTAATTTTTCAGTCTGTTGTATAGGGCGTCGCGTGTCACGTGACCTTGGAGAAATAAGAAGGGTAGTTAAGAATATACGAGAGTATTTATTCACCTATCCCAAATAACAATAAGGTGGATGAATTTTGAAGAGTTAATAAAACTTTATTTTAAATCATTGAAATCCAACCATACTACATATCGTATAGTAGTGTACTTTCCTGTCAGAGTTTATTTTTCTGATTATGTCGCAAAAAGGAAACCCAAGGACATACGTGTTAATGGCGTAAATAGCTCTACATTTTTTCGGATGATGTTATATTCAGCTACAAATGCAGTCAATTTAAGTAACTTGATTGCAATATGTATTATTAATAGACCTTATTGTCTGTCTTACTGTCTGTCTTTCATGATTCTTCAAAAACTGCATTACGATGATTTACATTTGAAACGGTCGGGAATGAGGAATCCGTCTTACTTAATCGTCGGGCAGAACTATTTGCGGCATAAGAACGCACGGAATGTATGCAATGCAGCTTGCCAAATATCTCCTCTAAGAAAATACAAAAAAAATCTGCCTGCGTTTAATTACACTCCTAAAAACAAAAGCATCTTCTCTGACAAATATTGCCCCATGCGCATTCCGCCCTCCGGCCACCACCGGTTCTTTCTTTCACGACCAAGCACT
Source organism: Lingula anatina (assembly GCF_001039355.2). Next base: position 626,203 of record NW_019775724.1, on the reverse strand, counting down.
AAAGCCGTAAAACAACGGTATGGGCTTCGTGTAAGCTCGGAGCGTGACGGAAGCGAATACAAATGAAGTGGAAGACGTCGGTACCGATAGCATGCCATGCTTCTTAGGTTGTCAATAGATTAACTGCATTAATACCCAGTCCTTAAGAAGTGAATATGTAAAGTAAAAGCCCCGGTATGGACTGTGTTTGGTTTCTCGCATCATTAATGTCATCATATGGTTTTAAAACTCATTTAACATGATGCTATTCCGTTTTATGATTCAATGTAAAGAAGAGGCACTACCAATTGCCTATAGTTAAAACTTCTATCCATACAAATTAATTCATTTCAAAAATAACATTTTCGTTTTAGAACAGCTTCAACGTGTGCCCTTTAAAAATTTAATAAAAGGAGCGATAATAATTCGTATTCAATCAAATAATTGACAAGATGCGTCGACAGAAAAGATACGTGTTATCCACAATAGGACCGAAAATTTCGAAGATTTGAACAGAACATAAACGAAGATAATATCCTTTTGTTTTCACGATGGAATTCCCAGACATTCTTCTTTCGAGAGGAAAAGTGACTCTGTAAAACACGATCAACGAGCACGCCATATTGTTCTTTTCACACGCTTAAGTCTTACGTCGTGGGTCCAGACTTGTCTATCTAGCCCAATCTACCCCCGCCTACCTACGATCAACAATGACGGCCTTTCACCGGCGTTTTGTTCCATTACCTTCGTGCTTTTCTCAGGTATAGAATTAACAGAGAATTAACCGCGGGTTTGAGGTGTCCCTATCAATCCCATCTACCGCTAGTTAGCGCGTGTGATTTTTAAACACATAGAGGGATTGTTAACCGGAGTCACGCGCGTTTTCTTGATCGAATCAGGTAAACGTGCGTGGTGAACGCGGTGCTTTCCATTTACAAAGTGGTAATTAAAATGACCATCTTGAAAAAAATGAGAGGTGGGCATGTTTCACGAATACTTTACTCAAATTTTATCACCATAATGACGACCTCACCGTCTTTGAACTAAGAAATTACAAATGTCAAAACACGTTTGGTGTATATCCATATTGATGATAGTAAAATAATTTGAGGGTGCTATATTTGAACGCAGATTATGTCAAAGAAAATGGAGTGTGTTTTTGATAATAATAGTCATTGCGCTGGCTAAAATAAAATCTCTACCCGCATTCCACCTTTTAAACTCTCATAACACCATGTTTTGACAGTAAAATGGAAGATGTTAAAATCGCCGAAAAGATTATTTTGATAACCTCTGCAATGAAAGAACATGTCATGTTTAACACTTTTCGTTCGGGGATAAAACTCACTTGTTAATCTTTGAGGAATAATTCGTCATGAGAACATAGTGACCGTATTAATAGATGCTTACCTTTTTATTTTAATTTTAAAAAATCGGAAAAAATAAAAGTGTTGTCAATGGCCTTTCTTCTGTCGCGGTCAACACTAAGTCGAACAGCTGGTAGCAACCAAATTTAAAGTCATACCTATTGAATATCTATATACTCAAAACACCATGAGACACCATCAATTTCGAGTAAACAAGAACGAAACAAATACAAATATAAACAGTACGCCGTATCAAACTACTAAGGACTGAAAAGAATCCACACTTCAAGTGTACAAAAAGCTATCGCGGCAAATTTAGGGGGCTTCCGTATAAATCAGTCTCCCGTCGTGCGATTTTCAATTATTTATCCACGCATGCCAACCTTGTGGACTCGAGTTTTTTAAGAGGACAGCAACGTAACAGTAACAAGTAATTCAATACCCTTAAAGTTTTACTCCCAGCTTTCTTATAGCACAGCGGGTTTCCGATGCGCTTGCTGGTAGTCAGATATGTTGTATGCGACGTCTTTCACATTACACGAAGTACGCCAGGTCGTGCAAAATGAAGCTCAATTTTAAACAATAGAGAATAAAAAGAAAAAGTGAAGGCGAAAGCTAAACATGCAACCAGGGGCAATGAAAATTATTATCATTCACGCTAAACAAATTTAGGGAGTAAACGTGATAGATTTTTGACTGATTTACATGTCGCCGACTTCAGTGTTAGAGGCTCGATGAAGGCGCGATCATGAAACGATTTTTCTTGAAGATTGTTAATCATTTCCGCCAGTGGTTTCAATGATTTATAAAAAAAAAAAGCCCATTCGACCGAAGTGCTGAACCGGTATGCATTCAAAAGTACCTTTATTCGTCGCCGAAAGAAGATATGTCAAGATACGTTATAAGAGGCGAATCTTCAAAAGCAAAACATCAGTCCAACCCACCTTTCGAAAATTTTTTTGGCACTTTCAGCTACGAGTTTAGTCTTTTCAATGACTTTATGAGTCTGTATGATTCCGGAACTGTATATCGTGATGACCATTGGTCATAACTATACGGCTTTATATCTTTTTTTTTCAGTTTGGTATATCGAATGTATGTATAAAAGAAGTTTTCACTTAGAGTTCCATGTTTACTCCACGCGTTATACGCGCGTTAAAAGATGTTTTATTCTTTCATTTTTGCAAAACTTTAATTTGTTTGGACTAAAGCATTATTTCTTTGTAAGTTCACCCTCGTTCTTTACTTCTTGGTATAATTCAAACTCTATCTTTCTACTGTTTCACCGCAAAACCTTCAATTTAAAATGATTTATTCCACATAGGACAAGTGAATTCAGCTCCACAGTTTAGGTGTATTTGTTCTACTACAGGATTTCTACGTTTAAAGAATTATGTGAAGATAAAAAAGAAAAAAGTCCCAAATGACAAAACAAGGAAAAAATCCTATCGTCCTGACGTCCAATTTCTCATTCGTTTGACGTCAGGCAGTACTGCAACAGAAAAACTCAGACACGTGAGTTGTAGTGTTTTTAAGGTAATTGTTGGCTTGTTGCCAAATTCCAATACCATTTAAAAGCGATCGAGATACCTATGCTAAATAATAGATGGATCTGAAGGTGACTTGCTTCCAGATTTAGAAAAATGGACTGATTTTTCTTTTAAAATGATATTTTTGAGGTGGTAAGTTTGTTCCGATTGCTTAATAAATGGATGAAAAATACCATGTGGAGTGCATCTAACACGCAGGTTGGAGACAAATGCTTTTATTTAAAAAACAACTTATTTATACACATATGTAACTTTTACTAAATGTAATTGCACAAGAAAATTTTCACTTTTTATCTGCAATTTAAACTTTATAATTGTTGTCATTGATTTAATTTCTCGTCTTAAACAATGAAAAAACAAACGTATGGTTTCAAGTTGAGCTTGGCTGGATTTTTCTCAAATTATCTAAGCAGGTGCGATCAACTTTATTGCATTTATATCCATCATTAGAAAAGGAGATAATAAACTTACTCATTTGTTTGAAAATGTTTCAAAACCTGTTCAGTCTTAAATTTATTTATTGGCATAGCCTTCGGGAAATGTTTTACAATTTCGATATGAAGAAACATGAAGGCAATAATAAAAATAACAATAAACGATTTAATGTTGCTCACATGAATGTCGTTGATATGAAAGCCGCAGCGTGACCGTACCAAGTCAATTATGGCATATTATGCCGGTTGGAGTCGTAAAAGTTAAACAGATAAACCGCAAGGCTATTTTAACGTTAATATATTATTTCCTCAAAAATGTGGATCCGCGTCGGATGACACGAGTGGCCCGTGTTTTGGCTGTGATAGTTATTAGGCGCATCGCTTCACCGAAAACGTGTCTGTTTAATTTTATTGCTATTTGTTTAATTTACATTTCATCTCTTTTTAACAGTTATTCATTTCTCTTATGTAGGACTAATGCAGAATTAACCTGGTTGTGTTATTGGGCGACAGCATTTCCGTTACGCTTTATGAAACAAGGTAAACTTACAATAAATTCAGGAACACCCTCTGCAGATTACAACAGGAAAAGTTATTTTTAAAATATGAATAATGGGGGGGGGGGATCATCGAGCGTGCACTTGGTATGTATGGCAACATATCATAAATTATCAAAAATTAAATTAAATTTTCCGTTCATTAAACCATCAAATGAACAGATGAAATACATGCACTAGCACAAAATGCTTTTCCAGCAAGAGTAATATTTCAGATTATTTTGAATTTAGTCATTCATCCCCGCATTACATCACACCTAATAAAAAAAATGCCAAATTACAACAATGCATTATATCGGGCTAAAACGTATAAAGGTACACCTGTGAATGCGGAGAGAAATAGCTACCTTTAGGCGTCTTTGGCGCTAAGGAGGCTTCTTCTGGCTTGACGCTCAGGGCAGTCGTCTTGTCCACAGCGTTCTCTCTGACATCACTTGGAAATGCGATTCCGCAAGGCCTTTCGCTTTTCGGAGCGGGGGGAAGGACTGATTCTTCGTCGCAAAGCTTTGCTCTTTTTGCCACAGGCTCGTCGGAACTCTCCATCGATGAAGGCAAAGGGTCGTCAGGCTTTCGCACCAAGAATGCTCGGGGCATTTTCTCCTGTTCAATGAAATCTCTTGTCGTCAAGTATATACACAAATATATATGTATGTGCAGATATCTATGTATTCGAGTAAATGGTCTGGAGCTGAGTTATGTGAACGGCTCGAGTCCCGTTGCTTGTCTGCCGTGGTGAATGGTTGTCGCCGCTTTTAAGTTAGGTAATTTCTGATCGGCCCTAGGCTCAGTGATTGGTTGTCACCCATGAGGGGCTGCCAGTTACCCATATGCATTAACAGTCGCGACTGACAACTGTGAAGTTCACAGCTAGCCCCCACGCTTTAACGTCTAGTTTTCTTTTAATTGTCTTCCCCTGTGTTTAATCGGCCTACTTATCACTTTCTCCCATTCACAATGGTCAACAAAACAATGGCTCAATCTACGGAGACACCTTTAACACCTAACCTGGTGTTTAACGATGTTCTGATTTAAAGATAGTGACGCCGCTCAGCTGTGGAGAACTTAATTGTTCAAGTGCGCATGCGCAAATCGTGAACCCATTCTCCGGTGAGTGATAACGCTAACGTCACACAGGGCATCGCTACCTGAACTTACATAAGGAAAAAAAAGAGGAATAACGTTCCGTTAATCACAAATTGTTAAACATGTCTACATCCCCCTCCAATCAAACTCAACAATTCTAATCTTATGTGTAAATAATGAAGTGACTCAGTAAAAATGGCATTTAACAAGGCAATTTCGCGGAAACTGCAGAGGAATTCTATTTTGGTGTCTGTCAGAAATTAATAAAAAAAAAAAACTTTTTATCCCAATTCTTAAGAAACACATTTCTATTTCTTATTCATATTTCAAATTCAAATTCTCCGGACACGCTTATAATATTGCGATACGCTTATAAGTCACTCGGTAAATCTGTACCGGTCTCATAAAACATACCAACTGTTGACCTGAAATATAAGGCATTATTTTACATTGTAACAGATCCATGGCTTTTGATAAGAAGTTAACATCTTGTTGCCATTTATTTCAGCAAATGTCATCTTTTTCATGTGTTTTTGCTCACCAGTACTGTCATTATTGCCCCCCACAACAACTTCTATATATTCATTTTCGTTATTCATTATAACATTACACTTAGTCCTTTTGATAAATAAGAATTTTCATATTAACTATTGTGTTCGTTTTTTTCTGTTCAGGCATTAACATAGCTTCGGTAAACTTTTGGGCAAAGTTTATTCGTATAACATTTGCGGTGTGCGATTTAAGACCTGCTACATGTATAATATTGTCTTACGCTCTATTGTGAACGAAGCCTAGCTGACATGATCTAAGTTTGGGTCTTGGACCGATCAGACAAGTTTTGATGGCTGGGTTCTAGCTCTAGACTCGTGTCAGACCAGGTGTCAGATCTGACAGGTGGAAAGATAGCCCGCTAAATTACTATAGCTCTTTTAAGATATCCATCTGTTAACTGGTGTGAGTGTGGGTGTGGGGGTGGAGTGTGGGTGTGGGGGTGGAGTGTGGGTGTGGGGGTGGAGTGGGGGGGGTGTAGGAGGATTTATTTCAAACCTCACACCTGAAGCCTACTTATTTTTTTAACTAAGGCTGCTTAAATCGCATAGCCAACATTAAGTTAACTTTTTAATAATGGTCCAAGACCAATGGTGTTGATCTACCAGAATGTTGTCAGCACTGATTCTACTTATATAAGACGCTTCCCAAAGTAGCAATATTTGATATATTGACTGTACCGATTTCTTTGGTGTCAAGGTGTCAAAGATTTAGGTTTAAAGTTTTAGACCAGTTTTTGGGCTACAGCTTTTTTTGACCATAGAAAGCCACCAAATAACATAAAAAGGAAATGATACATGCTTTTGCTTTTTAAATGCTAGCAGAAAGGGCAGTTATAAAATGATGTACTTATCAAATTCTAATTACAACGATTGAGTGTTTATTCTCGGGGACAGCACAAGTAATTATAAACTGTTGTGCATTTTTCCTTCAAAATTCTTCCTTGTACTTTCAAAAGAAAAATTGAAAAGAGTATTTACTGGGTAACTCACGTCCAATACAATACTTGTTTTAACATCCTGGCTTAGGGTATAACTGTAGCTCTTTCTATTCATTTAGTTTATCCTGACTTTAGACCTCTCCTTTATGGGCGCGACTGAATGGGTCACAATACTTCACGTATTATATTTTTCAATATGAAAAAAAAAACCTTTGCAGCTATTGAACATGGGTAATTTACTTCTAGGACTCACTGGAATTGGCGGGTCCTAGTTAACATTAATGATAATGTCTTAGTTAACGCTTACAATGTATCAAGTAATTAATGTACATGTATAAGTGCCAGCCCAGTATAAAGTTTTAACAAGTAAATAAAAAGAAGTCAACGTTCATCTGAATAATGATAACGTTGGTCTATTCGTCTCTATCAATTTACCTGATAAATTAGTATAGAGTATTGACTATAGGTTGAAAAACCACTCAAAATGTAGTGTCATATTTTAAGAATTCATGGGGCATAAAATAAAGATGACGCGGTATCCGTAACGGTAAGACGTAAATTTAAAAGTAAGTAGGGAATATGAAAAAGACGTGAGTATGGTATGCAGTTATACAGATGTTTCTCTAACGAGCCCAAGTCAGTGACACAACACTGTATTTGAGTGTCACATTGTCACATGCTTCTTATCCCTGTATTCCAAAAGAAGGAAAACTATATCAACGTACAACTGTAGTTCTATTGTTTATTTTCTATTAATTGACCAACCACCTTAAAGGATGAATAAAACATCGAATTGTAAAGCATTACATGCAGGCACGCGTAGAGAAATAAAACAATTAATTAAAAAAGTTAAGAGAAGTCACATAAGCACATATTCTTGAGATTATTTTGATTTTGACGACTATTTAAAGGGTGAACAAGACGCGACCCCATTATTAACAATTGATATTTAAAACAGGGTGTCGTTTACAGCAAGACGGGGGACGAGGTTAACCACTTACATTGATGACTTGATAGCACGAACCTGCAATTATAATGTGCTGTTTATTTTTCTTTCCTACCTGTGAGAGAGTAACACCGATTCAGCCAACGAATCGCCGCCAGACACTGCCGAAGTAAACAAGACTTTAATCAATAGCCCTTGCCTATCTCGTTCGCGGCGGGGTTTTGCGCACCTTTAACACAATGGAAAGTAAAGTGGGGGTGTTAATATCAGCTAAAAACTGTTAAATAGCTACCTGGTGAGACGCTAGCTCTTACCTCCGTCGTTCGCCTGTTTGCGGTCACCTTGGACAATACCCAGTTAGCGAAATTACCCGTGAAACTATGCCAGCACTGCGTTTAGATCAGTTTGATCAAGACCGATACGGAAAAACACCCCGATCGTAAAATTGATAGCTGCGTCTTATTAGTCTAGCTAAACAGACAAGTTGTCAGAGATTTGGAAGACTATTCAGAGCTTTTGTTAATGGCGGTATTACTTTTCACTGCGGTGTAGTTTTTCCGATGGAGCATCATGTATCAAAATCGTTTGATTTGATTAACGGAACTCAAGTTTGTGAAAGCAACGGAAAGATTACATATTATGAACAGCATCAAAACACGTACCGTTCACATACCTTTACGTTGATTCTTTTGTTTGTAGTATGATATATAACATTATAAATACGTCTCTGATCTCATCCACAAGGAAATGTGTGGGTAAAGTGAATCCTAACAAACAAAATAATATTATTTCGCAGATCAAAGGCCATCGCTTTAGTTTGTTAAATGAAGAAAAGAAAAAGAGACGGGAGCAGAATTCCGATGATATGCCCTGTATAGCAGATCGTAATAGAAACTTGATAGAAGGAAGCGTGGGGTTTATGTATATATCAAATCAGGATAAAAGGTACGGCTGTAAGGTTCAATACGTCCTTCCTGATTGTCATTCTGTGAACAAAAAAGGTGATGTCACTTGGTAATTCATTCATAGTCTAGATAAATCCCTACCAATAACCATTGAAAAAAACCGACAAAATTCCTTTTGCCAGACATACAGTACATGTGTGTCTCTATGCTCATGGTGAAACACTTCCAATGTCGACAAAATAATTCGCTTAATAAATAAATAAAGTCAAATGTTTGTATCGCTTTCTTTTAAATGGGCCTTTTAAAAAGAGGTGTCTTTAACATATTATTTCAAAGTAATACAATAAAAAGTACAAACAGTTATAGTTCCCAAAGAAATGTGGATTGTTATTATACTGATATAGCTTATATGCGGTTGTCCAGATTTCCTACCCCCTCTTCTCCCGTCTCAAGAAACAGTTAATAACGGTATTGGCGATTCAGATCGTAGATTGAGTCTCAGATTAGCTTGTAAACCCGCACTAATTGAATATAAATTTTCACCAAACGGAGAAACCCGAGATTTATCCTGTTCTTATCATCTGTAATGAATGTAACAGGAGTAGAGCTACATGTGCGTAAATTCTTTTCAGAAGGTCGTTAGTTTGGAAATGACAACAAGGTAAAGGTTATTAATATAAAACATGTCTTTGGATGTTTTAGCAATATCTGTTTTTTTTTTATTGCAAAACGAAAACTCACAATAAACTACACCTTACAGTAACTTAACCTTTCATTACACAGAAGTAACAGTACACGAATCCTAACCTTATTAACCTAAATACTAACCTCTACCAGGTCCACTGATTGATTTTTCACTAGATATTCACATATAATGTCTCTGGCTAAATATGGTCAATCTTCTAACTGTGGCTGGTGGAAAATGTGCCTGGTTTAGGGTACCAAAATACCTAGTTTGATGTGAAAGTTACATTAGCAACAGCACCAGACTTTACATATTAGTTTAAGCCCCAAATATAACAATGGCATGTTTTTTCTTCTACCTGTACCTGTATTGTTTATTTCTAAATGTTGAACTGAATAGTGTGCGTGTGTGTGTGTGTGTGTGTGTGTGTGAGTGTGTGTGTGTGTGTGTGTGAGAGAGAGAGAGAGAGAGAGAGAGAGAGAGAGAGAGAGAGAGAGAGAGAGAGGGGTGGGCGAAAGAAACATGTGAAATAATTACTAAAATCTTGTCTAAGATCCAATGTCGTGTCCTAGATCATGTGAAAGATAACAAAGGTGAACACATACTATAAATTCCATCATACTGTTTATTCCATCAATACAAAATTAATCACATATATAATAACTAAATAAAGCTGCCGACTTAGCACTGTATCTGCCTGTTTATCATTTGCTTATATGAGTATTCCTATTGTTAACAGAACAATGAAGTAACGCTTTTTATACGTGTCCCATGTATTGTTGTTGATTACCAGTTATTCACCAAAACGCAAACAGAACGACGTTCGTTAAATGTGCGGTTGCTTTTATTTGTATTGAAACTTTGTGGCCTTATTCATTTCTATATCAAACGGTAGAGGAATCTAACATGCCTATCTAAGAAGGAAGTCACCACACACTTTGGATTTTAGGGGCCGATTTCTATGCTTTTAGGTACCTTGTATAAAAGGCAGCCGTTAAGAATTTGATATCGATAATTAAATCAATCTTCAGATATGTCCCCTCTTTCCCTGACATATTTCATTAAATCTCTGCTTGTTACTCACCCCAGTTTCCACTACCCCTGTATACAACTTTGCAATATAAAGAGGAATTTACATATTGATGCCAGGAAGACCCCTCCTACATTTCTTGGCATTATTTATTAATTTATTTATTTGGTCTGTATAAACGCAACTTGCTTTTACTATCACGTTCATCAGGTTAATACCCAAAATGCCTACCGTCGTTTCTATATCCTGCTGCTTCCATACGATGTCTTTGAACATACATTCTTGGTTACAGTTAACTTAAATGTAAAGTTTCCAGACTGTCTCCCAGTTTTAAATGCCCATTCTCAGAATTCGTCCACTTACGTCCGAGATCAGGTCCACGTTGAAAACGATAGGCAATCAAAACAAAAAAAATGTCTTGATTAAAATAAAAAACATTTAGCAAAGAGCTTTCGAAATATGTTGAAAGTGAAATGATATTTATAAGGATAAAAATAAGGGCTCCCCCTCCGCCCCCCCCCCCCCCTCGTCCCACGTCGACAGAAAGGTGTGCGAGAACGTGTTTAACTCTAGTGATCTTGAAGTAAATGAAACATAACAGTTTGGCTCATGAGCGTTTTTTTCTCTCTTATTATGAAAAAGAAGCTTAAACTATGAGAGGGATATTGGCGATTCCGTTTTGTGATGTGAAGGGCTAAGAAATGCCCGGGATCCTGGATATTCTTTGTCTGTGTGGCTTCTTCGGACTTCATGAAATATCCAAACCTTAGAGCTACAGTCTATGATTGCGTTAGATGCGACAGCAAAAAATTGTGCACTCGCCTCTCAACAATACCATTCCACAATTTCCTGTAAGCCATCCCCGTTATTAAGTTTTTGGAGCGGGAATCGATATCTCTTGTCAGTAAAACCCAGTGTAAAGGGGCCTTTAGGTTATCTGATTAATTGAGACAAAAAGTCTGGTTTTGAATGCTGCTGAAAGAAACAACACGCAAAACAAGGCAGTTTTTCAAGTGTGTTATTGTTATTAATTTAGGGGAATGGCATATCGTATTTCAACGTGTACGTTTTGCAATCCCACATTATCACTCTTGACAAATATCTTTACATAGACACTTACCACCCGTTTTAGAATAATCAATGTAAGAGTCATTTCACAGTCTTTGGCTGCCATGAAGTCTGCCTGTTCATAGAATGAACATTGATCATATTTTAAAGGGATAACAACTGTTCGTAAGATATCCATATTTCACAATAAATACATTGAAACTAACTCATAGAAATACAATAATTTCTATTTTGCCTCCAAATCGGCGGTTAACACAATTATTTTAACATTTGTACTTGCCATGACATCACGTGATTTCCATAGATGGCTACACTCTGTAATAATCTCTTAAGAGATTATTACAAAAAACCAAACTTAAAAAAAAAACAGGGACTAAATTTGAATGTGGGAATGGATTCACTTACAATTGGTAAGTATGGGAAAATTGTCCTTTATCCCAGGAAAATTAATTTTTTGGGCTAAAATGAACAGTTGTTATCCCTTTAACTAAAGACTTCTGGATATTTTATGTATATGCTTTTACCATTTACAAGTGCAGTTGAGGTTAAGAAAGAGAAAATGTCAGCTGACTGAAATTTTATAGAAAAATAGTTAATTAATTAAGATAAGCCTACCATACATGTATATTTTTCATATTCATAGTTTTCTTCGATGTCTTTTTATTTTTGTCTCATTATTCTGTCTCTCAGAATCTTTGAGCTATTTCCTTGGTGTAATATACAGTTTTCAATGCAGCATATAGCACTGGTTGTCATCCAAGATAATTAATAGGCCCAAACTAATTTTAAGTTCTTCAAGGTACATTTCATTTACTATCATTGAAAATTATCAAATTAAATCAGTATTTCTAGGCAACCGACAACAACGTAATAAAAACGTGGCAAGTGAAAAATGTACAAATTACCCGTCCTCATGAGCCTACAAGTAATCATTTTGTATAGTTATCAAAGTCTTATAATTAAAATTAAAAGTTATTTTAATTAGAAGTTCTTGAAATAGAAAAAGAATTAAGTGCGCAAAGCAATGGAAATGTCATTAAACACCCAAAACCCAATATAGTGGTGAATTTCACATGCCGAGCTGTCAAAAAATAGAATTAAATCAATTCAAAGTTGTATTAAATTTTTTAAAACATGAATGTGTATAGAACAAAAATCCACGACTGCCTCAATTTTAAATGAATTTTTAATTTTTATCTTGTCTTTATATTAAGCCTCTCTTACAACCCGTCGTGCGTGCTTAGAGATCGTGCGTCCTCGGAGTGCTTGTCAGACGTAGCGTTGTTGCAGGATGAAAATTAAATCGCAGCGGACGTAAGTAGTAAGTCTTTTATGAGTAGGTGTGTCGTGCTCTAAACGTGAGGCCTGCAAGTGGTCTGTACGCCTTTTTTTGGAAGTAGGAAGAAGTAAGGAGCACGTACGATCAGTACTTGTGTCGCACACAGTGAGTGAGATAATCATGCGTGTATTGCAAGTGAAGCGTACGTTTTCAGAAATCGTACTTACGAAGTAAGAGAAACGTAAGATAAGAGAAACGCAATGAGCACGGAAGTGGAACGCACGGATAATCAAAATAATATAAAAGGGAGCACCGAGTCTCTTCATCATTCACTGTTTTGGCTTCCAAAATGGCACTTCCAAGAAGGATGCGCCATCGACTTCTACAGCTGCTAATGCTAGAGGAGGCCGAAGATCTTGACGCAATGCTAGCAGTGATTGCTCGGGATCGCCTGCACTTTTATCGTGCTGGGCACGTGTGTCGTCTTAGTGTGACGCACTTCACAAGTATGGTAGTAGTACTCGCCACGCACTTTGGAAGTAAGATAAACGCACGGAGGAAGTGCGCTCACCCCCCTTTTTGTTAACACGTACATTGAAAGCAAGTTGAACGTACGAGCCTCTTGCGTGGTAAGTACGTCTTCGTGGTAAAATACCCCGGAATTTCTGCATGCTTTTCCTGCGTTACACGAACGCCTAGCGCACTTACTCAGTACTTTTGTCTTGCGTGCTACGAGCGTGCTCCAGGCGTTCTAATTGTCGCAGACAGGTCGTAGCGAAAAACTGGCCGGCCAGTTTTCGGGCTGCGTGCTTTTCGTCATGTTTGCTTCCACCAAAAAAAGTACGTTCCACGTGCGTGTATCTTACTACTTGGCCAATTTTTTGCACGCAAACCGCTCGTAGAAGCACGCACGACCGGTTGTAAGAGTAGCTTTATGTAAAGAGTTCTAAATGGTAACGTATGTTCCGGTAACGTATGTCCGGGTCATTTTTATTTAATTTTTATACCGCGTTCCGATTTAATTTGTCGTGATTCAGTCACAGTAAGGTAAATTACACATGACGTAAGGTTGGCCTTTTTTTAATACATGTATTCAAACTGTAACTCAAGGGGCTTTGCGTCATGGCTAATACTAAGTAACGTATGTTCCCCAGAAAATTGTCAGAAAGTTTCATTTTATGCAAGTACTTGGTGCAATAGAAAACACTGTTTTCTGTTCCTGGCCGAAAAATATTTTGTGATTCCATGATATACATGTAGTTTGATATTTCTGATATAATATTTGGTTCACAAGAAGAAAAATAGTTTATTTAATGCTTATTTTACTATCGGTAGGGCGTATTTCCCCGTCTTTTCAATGACAAGCAAACTAAAGTCGCTCAAAACAGTTAACTGTTCTATACAGAAGATTATCATAGTTTTTCACAACGTTATATTTGTGGGAGATAAATAAAAGAACAAAACCAGTGATTATTGAATTTTCAAAGTGAGTAAAACAAAACTTTTTGCATTTGTGCCAGTAACGTATGTTCCTTTTTCGGGTTAGAAAATGAATTACTTTTGATTTTCCATGGTTCCAGGAGAGTGGAACTTTGATACAAACTTCTTCACGTGAGAACCTAAAATAATCAAACGTAGTTTGCAAATTTGTGCACTTAGTATTTTTAAGAGCGTCCCTGTGTCTGTGACCTTGTTTGCACCTCTAAAAAAATTATTGGGTTTGGATAAAGCGTTATTAGACAACTATCTTCCAAACCAAGCCGTTTAGTTGTACACGATCCAGTCAGCTGTGTAACCGAATCCTGTGACAGCGTGTATTTCCGTCACCTCATTAAATTGTTCCTTGTCCCACCACATGCTCGTTTGCAATCCGGGGACAGTGCCTCGTCCAATGACTATAGTGGACGCCGTCGCATTCCATTTTAACCAGAAGGGATAATATTTCTCTGAACTTATGAGGTCGCGACTTACAAAACCACTTATATGGGCGTAGCGGTCGTATATGCCCGGGATATTTAATACCACGGCGGGATAGATACTCGAAGTGGAGGAGTGCTGGTAACAGCAGGTGATTATGAATGTGAAAACATCTTTTCCACGCTCTCTGATATTAATGTATACTTCCTCGCCTGAAAATTGAAACAGAATAGTTTAAATTAAAAATGAATGACAAACATACTAGAACATCAGACAACATACCCTTATGTTTTGCTAGGGTAGTGTAAATCTATTAAAAATCATGACAGGTGTTGCCCATGTGGCGAAATTTGATGCTGAACACAAATATGACAATCAATAATTTCTCCAACTATTTAGGTAGGAGAAATGACAATTTTCAAAATGACGGCCAAAACGGCCTACCTTTCATCAACAACAATAAAAGGTACTTTAGTGCGTCATATGTCTTTTCTTATGTTTAAGGGGTTGTAGAATCCAATTTTGATGTTAATACTCAGGTTGGTAGGCCTAGTTTTTACAATGAGTTCAGTTAGCATATGAGTTAACAGTTAGCCTAAATGTCAAGCTAGACTGAAGAGCAGCTGCCCCCCCCCCCCCCCGGGATTTGAGGTGCAAAAAAAAATAATGACAAAGGTAAAAAAAAAAATTGCAAAGTTGGTATCAATTCTGTGAGAAAATGCACTCATGGCCACTAGACAATCATTCAACAATCTGTTAACAAAGGAGTAGGCCTACTGTTTTTAGCCAACTCACTTCATGCCAAAAAGCTCACCCTCCCTTAGGGAGCTATCCCCCAAGCCAATTGGCGTGTTGTGTTGAAAAAAATGACTGTAGGCTACTTATGGCAAAATGAACCCACAATTTCTGACTTCTGATTGAGCAATAATTAACAGTAAAAATGCACCAGAATGCAGTATTATACATACAGTTTTTTAAAAATTTTCCACACCGTGGGAGGGGGACACCCCCTCCCACNTACTGGCCCCCCCCCCCCCCGGCATTTTGCTCAGGCTACGGCCCTGGTACCCTACCCAGAAGTGATGATATATGTTACTGTTTCGGGGTGTTCACTCTGCATTTCATCAAAGAGCGGTAACAGTAAAATATATTTTGTGGCGGCGGTGAAATCAATGTAGCGGCATTTGATAACAACCTTTTAATCCACATTGTTTTTCCTGATCCCGCTAGTGGATCTCGCTAAAAGAGCGGTAAAAGGGCGTTTTAGATGTGTCTCGTACATGTCCAGAAGTAAAATTGGCATTAATCTACTTGTCGGGTATACTTTATAACTTTTACCACGTGTTATACACCATCGATATTTTATTTCCTATTACAAAAGTTTGGCAAGGATGCAGCACTATTTCTTGCGTCGAAAACGATGTATACTGCTCATCGATAAATACATCAGGTACTTTATCAAGATAAGCCGACGTTGCAATGGTTGACTTTTGCATCACTGTCTCAAGTTATCATATTCTATGAGTTGTAACATTAAACTAATCAATATTCGACTGCATAGCTCACACATATCGTTACCCATTTAACCTCCCCTTCAACGTTTTAATCATCGATAACACCATTTTCTTGTCAACAATCATACTTTAATAGCTACATAATATAAAAGTACATAATAATTTCAGTAGTCTATAACATAAAGTTTGTTGCTCGTGTCAGACAAATAAATTCCCATATTTCTGCTAGTTTATGCTGGGCGTCTTCATTTATCATAACCTAATCTGAAATAATAAAAAACATCGACTGATTACCTTGTTATCATTAAATTATACAGCTTATATTAGGCTTTTTTATGTTTAACTAGAAATGTACTCCGAGAGCGCAGACCTCCGCCAAGGCAGCCAAGTCTCCACCCAATGTCGTTTCAACCCTTAATTTTATTCTATAATGATTTAGTTTTTTGATTATTGATAATTTATTATTGATCGATTATTGATTGATTATTGATCCGGATCACCACCAAAAACAAATAATCTATTCCTTGGCCCACTTAGTTTTTTTTAAATTTTTTTCTTATTGATTATTGATCCNTCGGGCTTCGCCCCCTTGTGTCTTCTATACCCCTGGCCCCCCCCCCCCCCCCCGGCATTTTGCTCAGGCTACGGCCCTGGTACCCTACCCAGAAGTGATGATATATGTTACTGTTTCGGGGTGTTCACTCTGCATTTCATCAAAGAGCGGTTGCCAGATATCGTAACAGTAAAATATATTTTGTGGCGGCGGTGAAATCAATGTAGCGGCATTTGATAACAACCTTTTAATCCACATTGTTTTTCCTGATCCCGCTAGTGGATCTCGCTAAAAGAGCGGTAAAAGGGCGTTTTAGATGTGTCTCGTACATGTCCAGAAGTAAAATTGGCATTAATCTACTTGTCGGGTATACTTTCGGGTATACGTGTTATACACCATCGATATTTTATTTCCTATTACAAAAGTTTGGCAAGGATGCAGCACTATTTCTTGCGTCGAAAACGATGTATACTGCTCATCGATAAATACATCAGGTACTTTATCAAGATAAGCCGACGTTGCAATGGTTGACTTTTGCATCACTGTCTCAAGTTATCATATTCTATGAGTTGTAACATTAAACTAATCAATATTCGACTGCATAGCTCACACATATCGTTACCCATTTAACCTCCCCTTCAACGTTTTAATCATCGATAACACCATTTTCTTGTCAACAATCATACTTTAATAGCTACATAGGGGCCTAATATAAAAGTACATAATAATTTCAGTAGTCTATAACATAAAGTTTGTTGCTCGTGTCAGACAAATAAATTCCCATATTTCTGCTAGTTTATGCTGGGCGTCTTCATTTATCATAACCTAATCTGAAATAATAAAAAACATCGACTGATTACCTTGTTATCATTAAATTATACAGCTTATATTAGGCTTTTTTATGTTTAACTAGAAATGTACTCCGAGAGCGCAGACCTCCGCCAAGGCAGCCAAGTCTCCACCCAATGTCGTTTCAACCCTTAATTTTATTCTATAATGATTTAGTTTTTTGATTATTGATAATTGATTATTGATCGATTATTGATTGATTATTGATCCGGATCACCACCAAAAACAAATAATCTATTCCTTGGCCCACTTAGTTTTTTTTTTATTTTTTTCTTATTGATTATTGATCCGGATCACCACCAAAAACTAATCATCTGTTCCTTGGCTCACTTCTGACAGTTTCATCAAAATCGCTACATAACTTAGTTTTTTATTTTTGATTATTGATTGAATATTGATCCAGATCACCACCAAAAACTAATCACTTCTAAGTTAACCCATTTCTGACCTATCCTGAAAATTCCATCGAAATTCATCCATAACTTTTTGAGTTATGTTGATGACAAACAGACAGACAGACAGACAAACAGGGGTGAAAACATAACCTCTTTGGCGGAGGTAACAAAGAAAAAGGATACACACTTCATTAATACCCCCCCCCTCACTCCCCCTTATATATATTACCATTGTCATTTCTTACTGCTCCGCCACATCTTCTTCCACGGACATCTCCTCCTCCACATCTTCTTCTTCCACAGACATCTCCTCCGCCACATCTTCTTCTTCCACGGACATCTCCTCCGCCACATCTTCTTCTTCCACGGACATCTCCCCCGCCACATCTTCTTCCACGGACATCTTCTCCGCCACATCTTCTTCTTCTACGGACATCTCCTCCGCCACATATTCTTCCACGGACATCTCCCCCGCCACATTTTCTTCTTCTACGGACATCTCCACCGCCACATCTTCTTCCTCGGGCATTCCTTCCATCGCCGTCCCACCAGCATAAGGCTCCACCTTTTTACAAGAAAAAAGTATTCAATTACGCATTGCACACCATCGTATTACAACATATGACTACAACTAAAACATTAATATTCTTAGCACTGTATATACAAGCACTAGATAAATAGTATAGTAATTTTAACATTATTTACATATGTAAAGATAGTTGAATTAATAGATAACTGACCTCTTCTTGTAGATCGCTGCATCTCCAGGCAAACTGCTCCACAAGTAGCCGGCCCAACAATGGATCCCTGTAAACGGGTGACAAGGTCCTGTTGCTTATAGAAGCAATATTCTTCACAATGAAATCTAGGCACCACGTCCGGAGGGACGTGCACCCCATCCTGTGTGCTAAAATCAGTACATTTGTCACGTTGGTGACATCCAGGTTGTGTGAGACTGTTATCTCACACTTCTCCTGCAGACTACGTGCATTGTGGGCCATTCTGGCGGGGGCGGTGTCAGGGACTAACACATGGTTCGGATCATCAACGTCTTTGCCAAAATCTTCCAGCAACGATGCAGTCATGATGACGGAAAGAATGTATGTATGCTCTTGCTGCTTCAGTTTTTGTTTCAGCAACTTGTAGGCCTTCAGTATTGCCCCATGGCTCACAGCAGCTTTTGCCCTGGTGAAGTAAGTATGTACCGAAACCGACCAGTCGGCCATACACCCATCCATGTGATGCTTTTTGGAACCATGGTCGGCAATACACCCTGTGCAATACCTTTGACGCATGGCCAGTATTTCTTGCACAATTAACGTCACGTAAATGAGACGAACTAATGCTACGTCTGCCTCTACGTCGTTCTCTGCCCTGCTTTTGTCGTCATCCGTTGCCATGCCAATACATAAACATTAGATCGACATGCTCATTCCTGCCCAGTGACGTCATCTCGTTGCCATGGTAAAACATAAACAAAAATAGGGAGTCTACTTCGTTTACTCCCGGAAACGTAAAAAAATGTGGCCGCGGCTGGTTAAGTTTAACGCAAAGGCAAGCAGTGCACCTGACGTGCACTGGAGGAAAAGTGCACGGCATTTGGGAAGTTTTTAACTTTTGTTTTAGAGAAACACCATTTCTGTCCTAGCGTTTTTGAAAAAACTGTAAGACAAAATCTGCTCACCATATGAGTAAAGAATATGAAAAAAATTGGGGGGTTGATGCAGCTAGTCTTTCAGAGGTAGCGTCCCGAAAAGCGTCACGTTTATTAAATTTAGTTATATGGGGATTTTGCCAAAATATAATAGGACCTCCTTAAATCAAGATCTAGACTTTAAATATATCTTACCTCTCACGTCAAAACGAACACGGTCCCGTCTGGAGAGATCAGATATGGGAAACTTGATAGAATAATTGATGTTATCCGGAGTGGAAAAGTTGAAAGAAGATCTTGTAAAACCTAGAAATAAAGGTAGTTAAAGAGATTACAAAATTCATAGAAATAAAACCCTCTTTAAAAGGTATTTATTTTTCCCACAGAGCACACGAATTTTTATTACTGTATTTTATTTAATATAATATTTTCAATAAATTAAAAGAAGACAAACTACTGTAAAACATATACCTATGCTTAATGTTATTTGATATGAATCGCTGACGCCCATGTCCATGAGACTTACCAATTCTTACTTCGCTTGATTTACTTGATTTACTGGCAAGTTCTGAAAGCGAATATTGTTGGATATAATAGGAATAGCGTGCATTATTGGGCAAAATGTTCTTTTAAAGTACATGTTGACGTTAATTCTTTGGTGACATATATCAACGATAAAGAGGCACTGTAAATGATTTCCTTCAATAATAATAATAATAATAATAATAATAATAATCATACTAATAATAATAATTTTTCCAGAAACGCGTATATGTTGTTTGTATTACTTTGTTATTTCAGAAAAAAAGCTTTTTCCAATTTGTTTCGAGAAACTTCTGCTACTTGCCCGACACCACGATTCCAGTTATTCCACTGACTATCAAAAGAAGTGCCAAGGCTGCCATCAGCTTCAGTTTTACAGTTAGTTTTCCGGCCGTTCCACTTATGTCACTCCCTTGTGCACGTCGTTCTTAAAAACAAAACAATGATGAAATCAGAAAAAGACGGAAAATTGTTTTAGGTTACATGGGCACCAATTGTCTAAACACCACAGCAACGTGGTATATACGGACTCATTTAAAACATCAAATAATATTTTGTATTAGAGTTATATGGTTTTACTCTGTGTGTGTGTGTGTGTGTGTGTGTGTGTACGTACTGACCGTAATATGTTTGTAAGGAAACTTACCATTTTTGGGGAAATCGCCAGGAATAGTGTCATATAAATCTCCCCAATATTGGTCATCATCGTGTTTCACAGCACATCCTACGGGATTACCACCTCCAGAGGAACGCATATTTAGTGTGCAGAGATGTGATTGAAATAAAAAAAAATCTTCCTGCCAATTCTTAAGCCAACTTGGACAGTAGCATAAATACAAAGACACAACCACCACTTCTAGGTAGTTACAAAATAACATGATAAGTTTATTACAGCTTATATGATCTCTTTCTTTCCAATTCGATTTTTATTGTGTTTAATATGTTTGTAAGTAAACTTACCATTTTGGGGGGAATCGCCAGGAATAGTGTCATATAAATCGCCCCAATATTGGTCATCATCGTGTTTAACGGCATATTCCACGGGATTACCACCTCCATAATAGGAGCTCATATTTGGTGTGCAGAGATGTGATTAAAATTTAAAAAAATCTTCTGTCAAAATAGTCTAAAGTCAACGTGGACAGCCAGACAATGACAGAACTGCGGTATGTAGAGATGGGATGAGATTATACATACCAAAAAAAAAAATGAACTCATGGATCAATGACCACTTGTAGGAACTTATAAGCTAGTTCTATATACATATATATGTATGCTCAGTGTTTGGTTTCATCAGCATAGTCCATTTCTCTCGTGTAACCCGAGATTTGTGATGCCAGTATCACGTGCACGTTTTAATCGCATTATATAAATGTAATGAGGTCTGAAACAAGATACTCACTGCACAGAATTGCATTTTCTTCACAACGAAACGGATTTTATCATTTTATCATGTATGTTTTTATAAATTTATTTGTTCTCGAACATTTCTGATATGCCTAAAAGATAGTGACCGTGCGCACACAGAGGCTATTATAAAAAGGAATATACATGTACATGTGTAACTGAAAACTCCACCCTGCAAGTCTGAAGCTGCCATTTTCTCAAGGGCAAAATGCCAGGAGTATGGTGATCGCGGGAAACCCTCTGTTTGTTTCAATCAATGGCCCGATTTTCAAGAAAACAATTGTAGTTTAAGTTATGGGCATATGTGATTATAGCATGTTTTGAATCTTACAAAACGATATCCATGTTAACATTCTCAAAGCAGATTATTAGTCCGCATTGTTGGATCTGGAGAAAGACAAGCATGTACATGCATATCTATTTCTGTTTGATTCTTTACCTATTACATTTTTTCATGCGAGCGACTGCTTATTTATTTATTTATTTATTTATTTATTTATTTACTGACATTTTTAGCAAGAGTTTATTTCGGCTGAAACAATCAAATTTGCAAAATGAGTATTCCTGTACTTCGTGCTTTAAGCATTTAAATGCTCAGTGTTTCAATTTCTCCACATTGTTCTTTAACATTTCTGTAAGCCGAGATTTATGATGCTAGCATTGC
Source organism: Lingula anatina (assembly GCF_001039355.2). The sequence continues at coordinate 604,335 of NW_019775724.1, read as the reverse complement.
ATTTTGATCGCATTATATAAATGTGATGAGATCTGAAACATGATGCTTACGACACCCATTTGCAATGCCTCGTGTAGTTTTTTTTTACAACGAACCCGATTTTACCATTTTATCATGCATGTATAATTTATTTATTTCATTATTATCAAACATTTCTGATATGTGAAACGAGGTGCTAAAATGATGAAAACACGCCAAGAGATCTGCTATCCACCAATTACATTTTAAACCGGTGGCAAGTAGGGGTCTTAAGCTGATCGTTGACGAATGTTTTTTTCGAAAAGAATAAATGCTCATCAAAATCTTGATCACGAATACATTTTTTCTTGATACATACCCAGGGATGTTATGTGCCCGTGGCGATATGCTGAACACTGAAGCCTGTCCATTTAGCCAAGTTTCAGTGAAGATGGAGAGCAACCTACAGCCGCTACCGAGAAATATCTCGCTTCACTCGACATTTCCTTGTGGCATCTCTCGGAAAACTCGGATTTATACTCGATGTAGTCTAGAATTTCACGACTACATCTTGTGGGTTAAGTCAGTCGAGGTCTCTAAAATGCTGAAAGCCGAAGACAGGGCTTTAGAAGAGAATAGTGGCTTTGCTTCCGTTATATACCTAGATAAATTAAAAATCTCCCACACTCTTAAAATTAGCATAAACTTTTTACGTTCAACAATTATTATCTATCATTTTATTAGTTACACCAAGTCATATCATATGGGTATGGTTTAAAAACGGGAAAATTGCATACGAAAAATATTTGTTAATCTATAACTTTTTAACGACTGTTGTGTTATTTACCTTTAATGTATCTTGGGTATCTTTAATGCCTGTGTAGCGTCTTTTGATTTCATGAAAGGAACAAACCTTAGATCGACAGTCTTGATTGTCTTAGATGCGAGATGCGACAACAAAAATTGCGCACTCGCTTCTCAACAATACAATTCCACATTTCCGGTAAGCCATCCCCATTACTAGTATTAAGTTTTTGGAGCGATAATCGATATCTCTTGTCAGTGAGACAATTTGATTAATGAAGACAAAAAGCATGGTTTTATTTGAATGCAGCTGAAAGAAATAACACGCAAAACAGGTCAGTTTTCCAAGTGTTTGACTGTAATTCATTTGTATGGGAATGTCGTATCTTATTTCCACGTATGCATTTGACCAATTCCATATTATCAATCTTGACAAATGTCATTACATAGGCAGTAACCCCCCCCCCCCCCTTTTAGAATATCAGTGTAAGCGCCGTTCTGTAAAACAAACAGCTTGAATACTGAAAAAAATGTTTATTCCTCTTCTGAACACTTTGAACACCGTAAAAACCTTGATATCCAATCCGTATACCGTAAACATGTACAGAAACAAACTTATATCTTTTAAGCTTTCCTAAGCTGACAAAAAGTCCACAATGGTTTTACATACTATCTGGTTCCTACATGTACGGGTATTTATTTGGACAAATAATCCACACTATACGGCCTTATACAAGACTGTACTCTTATTAAAAATCCGAGTTTCCCCAGACCTGTTCATGCACCACATACGTATAATGGCACATTTTAACACTCAAGCGAAATCCAGCATGGGACGCCCTGTGTTTACTCTAGATTGTGACAGCAGTATGCAATCACATCCAGTCGCACTCTTACACGTGATAGATTTCTAGTTCTTTTTGGTCAACAAATTTCCACTCTGTATGTTTATTCGGGACCGTACTATTATTAGATTCTGAGCATTTTCCACCCTATACTACTATTCCAAACCGTATGGCAATTAGGAACTAGAGAGTACACTGACTAAACCGTCCACTGGCTATCCGCGACTGACCTTGCCGTCACGACCGCGAGAACTACTCATGCAGTGACCAAGCGCAAGAGATACGGGTCATTTCACAATATTGGCCACCCTGGAGACTACCTTGGCTCCGTAACGCAAAAGCATCGCGAACTGCGATTGCGATATCACCTTTCACTTCCAGTCTATTATATGGGGCGAGTAAATGCCGAGTTATGGAATAGAGACGCTTGCGCTCGGTCGCAATTCGCGATGCTTTCGAGTTACGGAGCCATGTACATAGCAGGCACATTGATCTTATTTTAACTAAAGACTTCTGGGATTGTTATGTATATACTTTCACCAACTACTTTCACCAATACTTTCACCAACCCCTACAACGTAACAAAAAATTCTTCACATGCTGCCATCAAAAAGTATTTATTTATTTTTGAATGTGGCTTGTGAAAATTTTTCAAATCAGCCGTCCTCATTGGCCTACAAGTCACCATTTTGTATAGTTATCAAAATCTAATAATTAAGGTTAAAAATAATTTAATAATAAGTTATGAAAGTAGAACAAACAGTTCTTATGTAAATGGAAATGTCCTGAAAGCGTAACTAGACAACTGTCTTCCAAACGAAGCGGGTTAGTTGTACACAATCCAGTCAGCTGTGTAACCGAATCCTGTGGCGGCGTGTATTTCAGTCACCTCATTAAATTGTTCCTTGTCCCACCGGATGGTCGTTTGGAATCCGGGGACAATGCCTCTTCCAATTGCTAAAGTGGACGCCGTTGTGTTCCATTTTAACCAGAAGGAATAATATTTCTTTGAACTTATGAGATCCCGACGCACAAAAGGAACCATGTTTGCGAAGCGTTCGTAAATGCCCGGGATATTTAATACCATGGCGGGAAAGGGAATCGGAAAGGGAAAATGCTCATAACAGCAGGAAATTATGAATGTGAAAACACGTTTTCCACGCTCTCTGATAATGATGTATACTTCATCGCCTGAAAATTGAAACAGAAAAGTGAGAAATAAAAATGAATGACAAACATATATCAGGCAACATATCCTTTTGTTATACATAGTACTAGTGCGTTCATCTATTATCTGGACCAAGTGGCTGAAATAGTAGAGTGCTTGCCTCTGTTGCAGAAGGTCGTGGGTCAACCCCCGGCCGGGTCATTCCAAAGACCATCATAAAAATGGTACCCTTTGTCTCCTTGCTTAGCACTTAGCATATAAAAGTAGGGAACAAATTCTGACAACTTTTCTTATTACAAAGGGTTAAGAATGAACCAGTTTAAAAAGTGTCACTATAATTCGCGTGTTTCTACTTATACTATTTGACGTGTAACAGCCAACAAGTGACCAGCCACATTTATCAGCTAAGTTCAGACACACTTGCGACTCAGTGAGATTCTCCGGGCTTTCGTGTTCTTATTAAGACCAGATAAACGAGGAAATATTAATCTCGGTCAGTAGTGGTCTTAAAATGTTTGTCCTTTTTAGAATTTCCTTGATATTATGGACATTGTTTTTTCCATGAATCGCTAGCAAAAGATTTTTTAGAAATGTGTGACAAATAATACTGCTTCCGGAAACGTAAAAAATATGGTCACGGTTGTTTAAGTTTCCTGCAAAGGCAGCAGTGCACCTGACGTGCACTGTGGAAAAGTGCACTGCATTTGGGAAATTTTAACTTTTATATTGAGGAGGCTCTCTGATATTTGAGAAACACCATTTCTGCTCTGGCGATTTCGATAAAAATTGTAAGATAAAATGTGGTCACCATATGAGTCAAAATTATGAAAAAAATGGGGGGGGGGGGGGGGGGTAATCCAGCTGGTTTCCGAAAAGCGTCACTTTTATTACATTGAGGTTTTTGCCAAAATGACCCTCATTTGGCAGAAAAATGTAAAAAACAAAATCTGCCCTACCTCTCTTCTCCTAATATGAGAAAGCCTCCTTGAATACACGATCAAGACTTTAGATGTATCTTACCTCTCACGTCAAAACGAACACGGTCCCGTCTGGAGAGATCAGATATGGGAAACTTGATAGAATAATTGATGTTATCCGGAGTGGAAAAGTTGAATGAGATTCTCGTAAAACCTGGAAACAAATAAAGGTGAAATTAAAGAGAACAACAAAATTCAAAGCAATCAAACCGCCTTTAACGTATTTATTTCTTCTCACAGAGCACACGAGATTTTTAGTGTATTTTATTTATTTTGTAACATTAAGGAAACACGTAAAAACGGCACTTTTCAATAAATTAAAGGGAGACTAACTGCTGTAAAATATATACTATGTTTAATGTCGTTTGATATTAAGAGTTGACGCTCGTGTTCCTGATACTTACCAATTCTTGATTTACTGACAAGTTCTGAAAGCGAATATCGTTGAAAAATTGAAATAGCGTGCATTATTGGGCAAAATGTTCTTTTAAGCTACATGTTGACGTTATTTTTGTAATGTTTTCATCAACTGTAAATTTTTTCCTTCAATAATAATAATAATAATAATAAACTTTTTCAGAAACACCTACATATATTTTGTATTACTTAGTTATTTTAGAAAAAAACATCTTCCAATTTGTTTCAAGAAACTTCTGCTACTTACCCGACACCACGATTGCAGTTATTCCACCGACAATCAAAATAAGTGCCAAGGCTGCCATCAGTTTCAGTTTTACAGTTAGTTTTCTGGCCGTTCCACTTATGTCACTCCCTTGTGCACGTCGTTCTGAAAAACAAAACAATGACGAAATCAGAAAAAGACGGAAAATTGTTTTAGGTTACATGGGTACCAATTGTCTAAACACCAAAGCAACGTGAATTTAGTACACGGATAGTGGTATATGGACTCATATAAAGCACCAAATAATATTTCGTATAAGAGTTATATGGTTTTTACTTTGTCCATTGTGTGTGTGTGTGTACGTGCTGACTGTAATATGTTTTTAAGGAAACTTACCATTTTTGGGGAAATCGCCAGGAATAGTGTCATATAAATCGCCGCTATATTGGTCATCATCGCATTTTACAGCATGTTCAACGGGATTACCACCTCCAGAGGAACACATATTTGGTGTGAGAGATTGAAAGAAAAACTTCCTGCCAATTCTTAAGCCAACCTGGACAGTCTCATAAAAACATTTTAATGCTCAATGTTTGGTTTTATCAGGATTGCTCTTTTCTGTTTCGCACGCCGAGTTATATGATGCCAGCGTCACGTTTTAATCGCATTATATAAATATGATGAGGCTTGAAACATTATTCTCACGCTTTTATAAATGTTATTGCTCTCGAACATTTCTGATATGACAAAAAAATAGTGACCGTGCGCACACATAGGCTATTATAAAAAGGAATATACATGTACATGTGTAACTGAAAACTCCACCCTGCTAGTCTGAAGCTGTCATTTTCATTTTCAGTCAGAAAAAAACAAATAGGAAGAGCTGCACCATCATGAAACCTACCAAAGACAGACAGAATATTAAATTTGCTCTAGCCCGCAAGAGGACAGCCGTTTCTGTATAGCTCAAGCACATCTGAACCACAGTTTGACCCTGAATCTTCAACTGCCCTGAATCTTGCCATCTCACGGCTAAATGCCGGAAGTATGCTATATGGTGATCGCGGGAAACCCTATGATCAGTCTAATCAAATATTTCTAACAAAATTTGAAAATGAGTGTTGTTTAAGTTATGGGCATATGTGAATGTACCATGTTTTGAATCTTACAGGGCGATATTCAAATTTACACTTTCAAAACGGATTATTATTCCGCATTGTTGGATCAGTGTTGGAAAAAGACATACACGTACATACATATCTATTTCTGTTTGATTATTCACCTAATAATTTTTCTAATGCGAC